>CAXIWC010000101.1:15000-22500 GCA_964036015.1 Leptarthrus brevirostris | reverse complement strand
CAACTAAGAAAATTCAAATAATTTCCATGATTACTTTTTATTACAGATACATAAATTTGTTACCAGTTATAAAATAAGGTAAAATTTATTATCACAACCATATGAAAGACTTTCATAAAAATTACTCAATTAAGCATTTTAAAGCTATTTGCGAGAACTTACAAAAATGTCATCAACTAAGAAAATTCAAATAATAATATAATAATATAATAATTTTGTCACCAGTTATAAAATAAGGTAAAATTTATTATCACAACCATATGAAAGACTTTCATAAAAATTACTCAATTTAGCATTTTAAAGCTATTTACGAGAACTAACAAAAATGTCATCTACTAAGAAAATTCAAATAATTTTCATGATAATTTTATATTCCAGAGATATAAATTTGTTACCATTTATAAAATGAGGTAAAATTTATTATCATAACTATATGAAAAAATTTCATAAAATTTTTTTTACTCTATTTTAGCATAGAAAGCACTTTAAAGCAATTTTTACAATAACACGAAAAATGTGCATGTACATATCGAATCATAAGGTTCAGACTTATTTTCATATGTGATGATTGTATTAAAAAATGTCATCTACTAAGAAAATTCAAATAATTTTCATGATAATTTTATATTCCAGAGATATAAATTTGTTACCATTTATAAAATGAGGTAAAATTTATTATCATAACTATATGAAAAAATTTCATAAAATTTTTTTTACTCTATTTTAGCATAGAAAGCACTTTAAAGCAATTTTTACAATAACACAAAAAATGTGCATGTACATATCGAATCATAAGGTTCAGACTTATTTTCATATGTGATGATTGTATTAAAAAATGTCATCTACTAAGAAAATTCAAATAATTTTCATGATAAGTTTATATTCCAGAGATATAATTTTGTTACCATTTATAAAATGAGGTAAAATTTATTATCATAACTATATGAAAAAATTTCATAAAATTTTTTTTACCCTATTTTAGCATAGAAAGCACTTTAAAGCAATTTTTACAATAACACAAAAAATGTGCATGTACATATCGAATCATAAGGTTCAGACTTATTTTCATATGTGATGATTGTATTAGTTTAGCTAGTTGGTTCCCCAGAACCATTGTATGGACTGTTGTCTGAATCAAGTGTTTCAGTAATACTTGCAAAAAATATTCTCCAGGTACGACTATGATCGATTTTATAGAAATATAGAGATGATCTTATATAGTCAAATTATATATGAGAAAATTTCTCATTTCAAAAAACGTTTCTCTTTGATTTGCTAAAACTTATTATTATAAGAAAGCCACAAGGGGTTAAGTCAACCCTTCTAAAAAATTTAGACGAGATCTAAAAATATATTGAAAGTTGTTGAAAGAATAAATAAATTTATTTTTACAATATGTAAATTGTGAAAGTAGATAAATAAATTAATTAAATAATTAATAATAATATATATATTGTTATTACAATATATATAAAAACAAAATGTGAACATTATTCTGGTTGATCCTGCCAGTAGTTATATGCTTGTCTCAAAGATTAAGCCATGCATGTCTAAGTACAAACAATTCTAAAGTGAAACCGCAAAAGGCTCATTATATCAGTTATGGTTTATTAGATCGTTAACAGTTACTTGGATAACTGTGGTAATTCTAGAGCTAATACATGCAATATAAACACGGACCTTTGGGACGTGTGCTTTTATTAGGCTAAAACCAAGCGATACCTTAGGGGATCGTAATAATGGTTGAACTCTAGATAATTTGCAGATCGTATGGTCTTGTACCGACGACAGATCTTTCAAATGTCTGCCCTATCAACTATTGATGGTAGTATCTTGGACTACCATGGTTGCAACGGGTAACGGGGAATCAGGGTTCGATTCCGGAGAGGGAGCCTGAGAAACGGCTACCACATCTAAGGAAGGCAGCAGGCGCGTAAATTACCCACTCCCAGTACGGGGAGGTAGTGACGAAAAATAACAATACAGGACTCATATCCGAGGCCCTGTAATTGGAATGAGTACACTTTAAATCCTTTAACAAGGACCCATTAGAGGGCAAGTCTGGTGCCAGCAGCCGCGGTAATTCCAGCTCTAATAGCGTATATTAAAGTTGTTGCGGTTAAAACGTTCGTAGTTGAATCTGTGCTCCATACGGGTAGTACAACTAAAGTATTGGTTCGTACGTTACCTTATGTTATGCGAGCGTATTACCGGTGGAGTTCTAATATATATTTTTTCAATTTATTGAATTTAATATATATAACTCCTATTTATACCCGCTTCAGTGCTCTTTATCGAGTGTTGTTGTGGGCCGGTACAATTACTTTGAACAAATTAGAGTGCTTAAAGCAGGCTTCAAACGCCTGAATATTTTGTGCATGGAATAATGAAATAAGACCTCTGTTCTACTTTCATTGGTTTTTAGATCAAGAGGTAATGATTAATAGAAGCAGTTGGGGGCATTAGTATTACGACGCGAGAGGTGAAATTCTTGGACCGTCGTAAGACTAACTTAAGCGAAAGCATTTGCCAAAGATGTTTTCATTAATCAAGAACGAAAGTTAGAGGCTCGAAGGCGATCAGATACCGCCCTAGTTCTAACCATAAACGATGCCAGCTAGCAATTGGGTGTAGCTACTATTATGGCTCTCTCAGTCGCTTCCCGGGAAACCAAAGCTTTTGGGCTCCGGGGGAAGTATGGTTGCAAAGCTGAAACTTAAAGGAATTGACGGAAGGGCACCACCAGGAGTGGAGCCTGCGGCTTAATTTGACTCAACACGGGAAAGCCTACCAGGTCCGAATATAAATGAGTAAGACAGATTGATAGCTCTTTCTCGAATCTATAGGTGGTGGTGCATGGCCGTTCTTAGTTCGTGGAGTGATTTGTCTGGTTAATTCCGATAACGAACGAGACTCAAATATGTTAAATAGATGCATTCAGGATTATGATGTTGAAACCTTGATATAACTGGCTTAACAGCACCCCTACATGCAAATGTAGGACTGTTCTGATTTTGTTTATATTGGGTGGAGTCGTACCTGTTTGTTTGTCCCATTAATACGGACACTAGCTTCTTAAATGGACAAATTGCGTTTAGCAATAATGAGATTGAGCAATAACAGGTCTGTGATGCCCTTAGATGTCCTGGGCTGCACGCGCGCTACAATGAAAGTATCAACGTGTATTTCCTAGACCGAGAGGTCCGGGTAAACCGCTGAATCACTTTCATGCTTGGGATTGTGAACTGAAACTGTTCACATGAACTTGGAATTCCCAGTAAGTGCGAGTCATTAACTCGCATTGACTAAGTCCCTGCCCTTTGTACACACCGCCCGTCGCTACTACCGATTGAATTATTTAGTGAGGTCTCCGGACGTGATCTCTGTGACGCCTTGGTGTTACGGATGTTTCACAAAAGTTGACCAAACTTGATTATTTAGAGGAAGTAAAAGTCGTAACAAGGTTTCCGTAGGTGAACCTGCGGAAGGATCATTAAAGTTAATGAAACTTCCAATAAAACATATTTACTATAATAACTAGAATTGATATTAGCTTATCCTTTCTATTAAAGAATGAATTTGATTAATTCATAAATAGCAAGCCTGTGACTATCCATACTAGTATTCCTAGGATGGACGTCACAGGCTAAGTTGCTTTAAGAAGATTTTTATCTTGTTATTAGCAAAATAAAGTTGCAAATAAAGAATAGCCTGTGACTATCCATACTAGTATTACTTGGATGGACGTCACGGGCTAAATTGCTTAAAAAAACTGAAGAAGTTGTCAGATCTTCTCGGTTAAGGGGTTGTGGGACATCCCCCTGGTTAATTAATTAATTTAATTAACTTAATTGCGCCACAAACAATGTATAATTTGTTGTACTTATTAAGTAAAGATTTATTAGAAATAATAAATTTTGGACATTCGCAACATATAATTATATATTCATTATTTAAAATATTTGACATAAATAAACAAAATTAAAAAGTTATACTCTAAGCGGAGGATCACTTGGCTCATGGGTCGATGAAGAACGCAGCAAACTGTGCGTCATCGTGTGAACTGCAGGACACATGAACATCGACATTTTGAACGCATATTGCAGTTCATGCTATATGTACTTTAATTTATTTTAAAGTGCTGCATGGACTACATATGGTTGAGGGTTGTAAGACTTTCATTATAAAGTTGCTAAAAGAGATATTAATTTATCTCTTTTATAGCACATGTTATATTATTAAAGAATATTAACGTATTCTTTATAATATTAATAATTAAATATATTTATGCTTTTATTTAAATCAAATGTTTAAATAGCATATCTAGATATAAAATCAATTTTTTATTTAGAGAATAGCTCATTTGATTTAAGTTTAATATAAAAGCTAATTTATTTTTTTAAACAACCTCAACTCATATGAGATTACTCCCTGAATTTAAGCATATTAATGAGGGAAGGAAAAGAAACTAACTAGGATTTTCTTAGTAGCGGCGAGCGAAAAGAAATCAAGTTCAGCACTAAGTTATTTTGTTATATTAACAAATATAAGATGCAGTGTATGGAATATCTATAATCTAGTATGATAAATTAACAGTTCAAGTCCTTCTTAAATGAGGCCATTTACCCATAGAGGGTGCCAGGCCCGTAGGTGACGTTAATGATTACTAGAAGATATTTCCTAAGAGTCGTGTTGCTTGATAGTGCAGCACTAATATGGTGGTAAACTCCATCTAAAACTAAATATAACCATGAGACCGATAGCAAACAAGTACCGTGAGGGAAAGTTGAAAAGAACTCTGAATAGAGAGTTAAATAGTACGTGAAACTGCTTAGAGGTTAAGCCCGATGAACCTAAATATCCAATATGAAAAATTCATCATTAATAATGCATTAATATTATTTAATGTGTAAATGATGTGCAATTTTTTCATATAAGGACATTGTAATCTGTTAATATAATTAAAAATTTATCATAAGTTCCGTTTGGATCAGTTTATATTTTATTATAAATTTATTTATAATATATATAAAATCCAATTTAAATACGGTTACAGATAAATTATTGACAGATTTTTATATATATAACGCTTACATATTACACATATGTTATAATATAAGAATAATCATGTATTATTTTTTTTATTATATGCGTTTATATGATTAACAATGCTATAGATTTAGGATACCTTCGGGACCCGTCTTGAAACACGGACCAAGGAGTCTAACATGTGTGCAAGTCATTGGGTATTTAAAACCTAAAGGCATAATTAACTTAACTGTTTTTAATGGGATCAATTATATATATTTTAATATATATATTCCATCCCGGGGCGTTCTATATAGTTATGCATTTTAATATATTTATATATTATATATGCCTCTAACTAGAGCGTACCTTGAGCATATATGTTGTGACCCGAAAGATGGTGAACTATACTTGATCAGGTTGAAGTCAGGGGAAACCCTGATGGAAGACCGAAGCAGTTCTGACGTGCAAATCGATTGTCAGAATTGAGTATAGCGGCGAAAGACCAATCGAACTATCTAGTAGCTGGTTCCCTCCGAAGTTTCCCTCAGGATAGCTGGTGCAATTAATTATTATATAAAATAATCTTATCTGGTAAAGCGAATGATTAGAGGCCTTAGGGCCGAAACGACCTTAACCTATTCTCAAACTTTAAATGGGTAAGAACCTAACCTTTCTTGATATGAAGGTTTAGGTTGTGATATATTGTGCCCAGTGGGCCTCTTTTGGTAAGCAGAACTGGCGCTGTGGGATGAACCAAACGTGATGTTAAGGCGCCCAAATTAACAACTCATACTGATACCATGAAAGGCGTTGGTTGCTTAAAACAGCAGGTCGGTGGACATGGAAGTCGTAATCCGCTAAGGAGTGTGTAACAACTCACCTGCCGAAGCAACTAGCCCTTAAAATGGATGGCGCTCAAGTTGTATGCCTATACATCACCGTTAAAGTATATGATTTATACAGTGCATTATATTAAATATTTTTTTTTATAAATTTTGAAACTTTAATGAGTAGGAGGGTACAATGGTGTGCGTAGAAGTGTTTGGCGTAAGCCTGCATGGAGCCGCCATTGGTACAGATCTTGGTGGTAGTAGCAAATAATCGAATGAGACCTTGGAGGACTGAAGTGGAGAAGGGTTTCGTGTGAACAGTGGTTGATCACGAGTTAGTCGGTCCTAAGTTCAAGGCGAAAGCCGAAAAATGTTAAGTTATATTAATTTATTTTAATATACTTATTATTTTGAACGAAAGGGAATACGGTTCCAATTCCGTAACCTGTTGAGTATACGTTTGTTATTAAAAATGGGCTTTAATGCTCATCCTGGTAACAGAAACAACCATAAAGAAGCCGTCGAGAAATATCGAAAGAGTTTTCTTTTCTGTTTCATAGTCGTACTACCATGGAAGTCTTTCGAAGAGAGATATGGTAGATGGACTAGAAGAGCATGGCATTTACTGCTGTGTCGATATTTTCTCCTCGGACCTTGAAAATTTATGGTGGGGTCACGCAAACTTCTTAACAGGCCGTACCGATATCCGCAGCTGGTCTCCAAGGTGAAGAGTCTCTAGTCGATAGAATAATGTAGGTAAGGGAAGTCGGCAAATTAGATCCGTAACTTCGGGATAAGGATTGGCTCTGAAGATTGAGATAGTCGGGCTTGATTGGGAAACAATATTATGGTTTATGTACTCGTTCTGGGTAAATTAGGATTTATACAATTTTTTTTTTATAAAGATTGTATTTTTCTGTTCCCCGGATAGAAGTTTACGTAACCAATTGTGGAACTTTCTTGCTAATAATTTATAAAATATATTTTTTAAAGAATATTTTTATAGATTTATAACGGCTATCAATTAACAATCAATTCAGAACTGGCACGGACTTGGGGAATCCGACTGTCTAATTAAAACAAAGCATTGTGATGGCCCTAACGGGTGTTGACACAATGTGATTTCTGCCCAGTGCTCTGAATGTCAAAGTGAAGAAATTCAAGTAAGCGCGGGTAAACGGCGGGAGTAACTATGACTCTCTTGCACGCTTGGATGATGTAAATTATGCCGAAACAGCATATATATGTGACACTTGTGGAAGATCCTTTACTTCTAATCGAGGTTTAGGTGTGCACAAACGCCGAGCACATCCACTAGATGCTAATCGAGCAATCGAAACCGATAGGGTTAAGCTTCGATGGTCTGACGAGGAAGTGAGGCTCATGGCGCGATTAGAGGCCAAAATTATTCACGACTCTCCGGGGTCGGCGTCGGTCATTAATTCGCTGCTCCATCATGAGCTTCCGGACAGAACAATTGAAGCCATAAAGGGTAAAAGACGTCGTGCCGAATACAAGGAGCTGGTCAACGGATACATTCAGGAACTTCAGGCTAGTACTGGAACTGATGTACCGGTTGCCCCCAGTGTACCTTCAAATAGTGTCGTCATTGACAAAGTTAAAGAGCTTTGCTTAGCAG
>CAXIWC010000101.1:0-10000 GCA_964036015.1 Leptarthrus brevirostris | reverse complement strand
ATAAATTGATGAATTAATGCGGCTCGTTAAGTCATCAATAAACATTGTAACCTAATACAAGTTGGTCAGTCCTACACTGTGAAAAATTGGGAGAAATTTACTTGAAATTAACGCGGCCCATCAGCTCACCAATCAACATTGTAACCTAATACAGTTTCAATATGTGAATTCGGTATATATATATCAAATTCTATTAGGTTACAATGTTGGTTGATGACTTAACGAGCCGCATTAATTCATCAATTTATAGTCAACCTCAAATTATCATATTGTAGAGACATAACTGCAACCAAATTTGTGCATTAAACATTATTATTATCATATATGAAATTGTAAAAGGTTACAAAGTTGGTTGACAACTAGCCGAGCTGATTTAATTCACCATTTTATAGATAATACAATTTCAATTTGTGCATTCAGTATGCACATTATTATTATCATATATTAAATTGTATTAGGTTACAAAGTTGGTTGATTACTGGACGGGCTGATTTATTATCACAACCATATGAAAGACTTTCATAAAAATTACTCAATTTAGCATTTTAAAGCTATTTGCGAGAACTTACAAAAATGTCATCAACTAAGAAAATTCAAATAATTTCCATGATTACTTTTTATTACAGATACATAAATTTGTTACCAGTTATAAAATAAGGTAAAATTTATTATCACAACCATATGAAAGACTTTCATAAAAATTACTCAATTAAGCATTTTAAAGCTATTTGCGAGAACTTACAAAAATGTCATCAACTAAGAAAATTCAAATAATAATATAATAATATAATAATTTTGTCACCAGTTATAAAATAAGGTAAAATTTATTATCACAACCATATGAAAGACTTTCATAAAAATTACTCAATTTAGCATTTTAAAGCTATTTACGAGAACTAACAAAAATGTCATCTACTAAGAAAATTCAAATAATTTTCATGATAATTTTATATTCCAGAGATATAAATTTGTTACCATTTATAAAATGAGGTAAAATTTATTATCATAACTATATGAAAAAATTTCATAAAATTTTTTTTACTCTATTTTAGCATAGAAAGCACTTTAAAGCAATTTTTACAATAACACGAAAAATGTGCATGTACATATCGAATCATAAGGTTCAGACTTATTTTCATATGTGATGATTGTATTAAAAAATGTCATCTACTAAGAAAATTCAAATAATTTTCATGATAATTTTATATTCCAGAGATATAAATTTGTTACCATTTATAAAATGAGGTAAAATTTATTATCATAACTATATGAAAAAATTTCATAAAATTTTTTTTACTCTATTTTAGCATAGAAAGCACTTTAAAGCAATTTTTACAATAACACAAAAAATGTGCATGTACATATCGAATCATAAGGTTCAGACTTATTTTCATATGTGATGATTGTATTAAAAAATGTCATCTACTAAGAAAATTCAAATAATTTTCATGATAAGTTTATATTCCAGAGATATAATTTTGTTACCATTTATAAAATGAGGTAAAATTTATTATCATAACTATATGAAAAAATTTCATAAAATTTTTTTTACCCTATTTTAGCATAGAAAGCACTTTAAAGCAATTTTTACAATAACACAAAAAATGTGCATGTACATATCGAATCATAAGGTTCAGACTTATTTTCATATGTGATGATTGTATTAGTTTAGCTAGTTGGTTCCCCAGAACCATTGTATGGACTGTTGTCTGAATCAAGTGTTTCAGTAATACTTGCAAAAAATATTCTCCAGGTACGACTATGATCGATTTTATAGAAATATAGAGATGATCTTATATAGTCAAATTATATATGAGAAAATTTCTCATTTCAAAAAACGTTTCTCTTTGATTTGCTAAAACTTATTATTATAAGAAAGCCACAAGGGGTTAAGTCAACCCTTCTAAAAAATTTAGACGAGATCTAAAAATATATTGAAAGTTGTTGAAAGAATAAATAAATTTATTTTTACAATATGTAAATTGTGAAAGTAGATAAATAAATTAATTAAATAATTAATAATAATATATATATTGTTATTACAATATATATAAAAACAAAATGTGAACATTATTCTGGTTGATCCTGCCAGTAGTTATATGCTTGTCTCAAAGATTAAGCCATGCATGTCTAAGTACAAACAATTCTAAAGTGAAACCGCAAAAGGCTCATTATATCAGTTATGGTTTATTAGATCGTTAACAGTTACTTGGATAACTGTGGTAATTCTAGAGCTAATACATGCAATATAAACACGGACCTTTGGGACGTGTGCTTTTATTAGGCTAAAACCAAGCGATACCTTAGGGGATCGTAATAATGGTTGAACTCTAGATAATTTGCAGATCGTATGGTCTTGTACCGACGACAGATCTTTCAAATGTCTGCCCTATCAACTATTGATGGTAGTATCTTGGACTACCATGGTTGCAACGGGTAACGGGGAATCAGGGTTCGATTCCGGAGAGGGAGCCTGAGAAACGGCTACCACATCTAAGGAAGGCAGCAGGCGCGTAAATTACCCACTCCCAGTACGGGGAGGTAGTGACGAAAAATAACAATACAGGACTCATATCCGAGGCCCTGTAATTGGAATGAGTACACTTTAAATCCTTTAACAAGGACCCATTAGAGGGCAAGTCTGGTGCCAGCAGCCGCGGTAATTCCAGCTCTAATAGCGTATATTAAAGTTGTTGCGGTTAAAACGTTCGTAGTTGAATCTGTGCTCCATACGGGTAGTACAACTAAAGTATTGGTTCGTACGTTACCTTATGTTATGCGAGCGTATTACCGGTGGAGTTCTAATATATATTTTTTCAATTTATTGAATTTAATATATATAACTCCTATTTATACCCGCTTCAGTGCTCTTTATCGAGTGTTGTTGTGGGCCGGTACAATTACTTTGAACAAATTAGAGTGCTTAAAGCAGGCTTCAAACGCCTGAATATTTTGTGCATGGAATAATGAAATAAGACCTCTGTTCTACTTTCATTGGTTTTTAGATCAAGAGGTAATGATTAATAGAAGCAGTTGGGGGCATTAGTATTACGACGCGAGAGGTGAAATTCTTGGACCGTCGTAAGACTAACTTAAGCGAAAGCATTTGCCAAAGATGTTTTCATTAATCAAGAACGAAAGTTAGAGGCTCGAAGGCGATCAGATACCGCCCTAGTTCTAACCATAAACGATGCCAGCTAGCAATTGGGTGTAGCTACTATTATGGCTCTCTCAGTCGCTTCCCGGGAAACCAAAGCTTTTGGGCTCCGGGGGAAGTATGGTTGCAAAGCTGAAACTTAAAGGAATTGACGGAAGGGCACCACCAGGAGTGGAGCCTGCGGCTTAATTTGACTCAACACGGGAAAGCCTACCAGGTCCGAATATAAATGAGTAAGACAGATTGATAGCTCTTTCTCGAATCTATAGGTGGTGGTGCATGGCCGTTCTTAGTTCGTGGAGTGATTTGTCTGGTTAATTCCGATAACGAACGAGACTCAAATATGTTAAATAGATGCATTCAGGATTATGATGTTGAAACCTTGATATAACTGGCTTAACAGCACCCCTACATGCAAATGTAGGACTGTTCTGATTTTGTTTATATTGGGTGGAGTCGTACCTGTTTGTTTGTCCCATTAATACGGACACTAGCTTCTTAAATGGACAAATTGCGTTTAGCAATAATGAGATTGAGCAATAACAGGTCTGTGATGCCCTTAGATGTCCTGGGCTGCACGCGCGCTACAATGAAAGTATCAACGTGTATTTCCTAGACCGAGAGGTCCGGGTAAACCGCTGAATCACTTTCATGCTTGGGATTGTGAACTGAAACTGTTCACATGAACTTGGAATTCCCAGTAAGTGCGAGTCATTAACTCGCATTGACTAAGTCCCTGCCCTTTGTACACACCGCCCGTCGCTACTACCGATTGAATTATTTAGTGAGGTCTCCGGACGTGATCTCTGTGACGCCTTGGTGTTACGGATGTTTCACAAAAGTTGACCAAACTTGATTATTTAGAGGAAGTAAAAGTCGTAACAAGGTTTCCGTAGGTGAACCTGCGGAAGGATCATTAAAGTTAATGAAACTTCCAATAAAACATATTTACTATAATAACTAGAATTGATATTAGCTTATCCTTTCTATTAAAGAATGAATTTGATTAATTCATAAATAGCAAGCCTGTGACTATCCATACTAGTATTCCTAGGATGGACGTCACAGGCTAAGTTGCTTTAAGAAGATTTTTATCTTGTTATTAGCAAAATAAAGTTGCAAATAAAGAATAGCCTGTGACTATCCATACTAGTATTACTTGGATGGACGTCACGGGCTAAATTGCTTAAAAAAACTGAAGAAGTTGTCAGATCTTCTCGGTTAAGGGGTTGTGGGACATCCCCCTGGTTAATTAATTAATTTAATTAACTTAATTGCGCCACAAACAATGTATAATTTGTTGTACTTATTAAGTAAAGATTTATTAGAAATAATAAATTTTGGACATTCGCAACATATAATTATATATTCATTATTTAAAATATTTGACATAAATAAACAAAATTAAAAAGTTATACTCTAAGCGGAGGATCACTTGGCTCATGGGTCGATGAAGAACGCAGCAAACTGTGCGTCATCGTGTGAACTGCAGGACACATGAACATCGACATTTTGAACGCATATTGCAGTTCATGCTATATGTACTTTAATTTATTTTAAAGTGCTGCATGGACTACATATGGTTGAGGGTTGTAAGACTTTCATTATAAAGTTGCTAAAAGAGATATTAATTTATCTCTTTTATAGCACATGTTATATTATTAAAGAATATTAACGTATTCTTTATAATATTAATAATTAAATATATTTATGCTTTTATTTAAATCAAATGTTTAAATAGCATATCTAGATATAAAATCAATTTTTTATTTAGAGAATAGCTCATTTGATTTAAGTTTAATATAAAAGCTAATTTATTTTTTTAAACAACCTCAACTCATATGAGATTACTCCCTGAATTTAAGCATATTAATGAGGGAAGGAAAAGAAACTAACTAGGATTTTCTTAGTAGCGGCGAGCGAAAAGAAATCAAGTTCAGCACTAAGTTATTTTGTTATATTAACAAATATAAGATGCAGTGTATGGAATATCTATAATCTAGTATGATAAATTAACAGTTCAAGTCCTTCTTAAATGAGGCCATTTACCCATAGAGGGTGCCAGGCCCGTAGGTGACGTTAATGATTACTAGAAGATATTTCCTAAGAGTCGTGTTGCTTGATAGTGCAGCACTAATATGGTGGTAAACTCCATCTAAAACTAAATATAACCATGAGACCGATAGCAAACAAGTACCGTGAGGGAAAGTTGAAAAGAACTCTGAATAGAGAGTTAAATAGTACGTGAAACTGCTTAGAGGTTAAGCCCGATGAACCTAAATATCCAATATGAAAAATTCATCATTAATAATGCATTAATATTATTTAATGTGTAAATGATGTGCAATTTTTTCATATAAGGACATTGTAATCTGTTAATATAATTAAAAATTTATCATAAGTTCCGTTTGGATCAGTTTATATTTTATTATAAATTTATTTATAATATATATAAAATCCAATTTAAATACGGTTACAGATAAATTATTGACAGATTTTTATATATATAACGCTTACATATTACACATATGTTATAATATAAGAATAATCATGTATTATTTTTTTTATTATATGCGTTTATATGATTAACAATGCTATAGATTTAGGATACCTTCGGGACCCGTCTTGAAACACGGACCAAGGAGTCTAACATGTGTGCAAGTCATTGGGTATTTAAAACCTAAAGGCATAATTAACTTAACTGTTTTTAATGGGATCAATTATATATATTTTAATATATATATTCCATCCCGGGGCGTTCTATATAGTTATGCATTTTAATATATTTATATATTATATATGCCTCTAACTAGAGCGTACCTTGAGCATATATGTTGTGACCCGAAAGATGGTGAACTATACTTGATCAGGTTGAAGTCAGGGGAAACCCTGATGGAAGACCGAAGCAGTTCTGACGTGCAAATCGATTGTCAGAATTGAGTATAGCGGCGAAAGACCAATCGAACTATCTAGTAGCTGGTTCCCTCCGAAGTTTCCCTCAGGATAGCTGGTGCAATTAATTATTATATAAAATAATCTTATCTGGTAAAGCGAATGATTAGAGGCCTTAGGGCCGAAACGACCTTAACCTATTCTCAAACTTTAAATGGGTAAGAACCTAACCTTTCTTGATATGAAGGTTTAGGTTGTGATATATTGTGCCCAGTGGGCCACTTTTGGTAAGCAGAACTGGCGCTGTGGGATGAACCAAACGTGATGTTAAGGCGCCCAAATTAACAACTCATACTGATACCATGAAAGGCGTTGGTTGCTTAAAACAGCAGGTCGGTGGACATGGAAGTCGTAATCCGCTAAGGAGTGTGTAACAACTCACCTGCCGAAGCAACTAGCCCTTAAAATGGATGGCGCTCAAGTTGTATGCCTATACATCACCGTTAAAGTATATGATTTATACAGTGCATTATATTAAATATTTTTTTTTATAAATTTTGAAACTTTAATGAGTAGGAGGGTACAATGGTGTGCGTAGAAGTGTTTGGCGTAAGCCTGCATGGAGCCGCCATTGGTACAGATCTTGGTGGTAGTAGCAAATAATCGAATGAGACCTTGGAGGACTGAAGTGGAGAAGGGTTTCGTGTGAACAGTGGTTGATCACGAGTTAGTCGGTCCTAAGTTCAAGGCGAAAGCCGAAAAATGTTAAGTTATATTAATTTATTTTAATATACTTATTATTTTGAACGAAAGGGAATACGGTTCCAATTCCGTAACCTGTTGAGTATACGTTTGTTATTAAAAATGGGCTTTAATGCTCATCCTGGTAACAGAAACAACCATAAAGAAGCCGTCGAGAAATATCGAAAGAGTTTTCTTTTCTGTTTCATAGTCGTACTACCATGGAAGTCTTTCGAAGAGAGATATGGTAGATGGACTAGAAGAGCATGGCATTTACTGCTGTGTCGATATTTTCTCCTCGGACCTTGAAAATTTATGGTGGGGTCACGCAAACTTCTTAACAGGCCGTACCGATATCCGCAGCTGGTCTCCAAGGTGAAGAGTCTCTAGTCGATAGAATAATGTAGGTAAGGGAAGTCGGCAAATTAGATCCGTAACTTCGGGATAAGGATTGGCTCTGAAGATTGAGATAGTCGGGCTTGATTGGGAAACAATATTATGGTTTATGTACTCGTTCTGGGTAAATTAGGATTTATACAATTTTTTTTTTATAAAGATTGTATTTTTCTGTTCCCCGGATAGAAGTTTACGTAACCAATTGTGGAACTTTCTTGCTAATAATTTATAAAATATATTTTTTAAAGAATATTTTTATAGATTTATAACGGCTATCAATTAACAATCAATTCAGAACTGGCACGGACTTGGGGAATCCGACTGTCTAATTAAAACAAAGCATTGTGATGGCCCTAACGGGTGTTGACACAATGTGATTTCTGCCCAGTGCTCTGAATGTCAAAGTGAAGAAATTCAAGTAAGCGCGGGTAAACGGCGGGAGTAACTATGACTCTCTTAGGTGCTTCGGCGGAAAGGTGCGACTGTACTGATTCCTAGGAATTTCTTAGGTGCTTCGGCGGAAAGGTGCGACTGTACTGATTCCTAAGTTTGTCATAGATGTGCCTAACTACAAACCTCCATGTGGTTCTCGCTGGGCAACAGGCTCCTTGAGTCTGGCTAATATGTTTTTAGGCTTTTTGGGAGTTCAAATGCTCTTCGTGAGCCTCCTACCCACTTCTTCTTGTAAGTTGTGGCCGGCGGACAAATCCGAGTTGTAGCCGTCAGAAGGCTGTCCGCGGGATTGTAATATGACCGGGTTCTGGAATAGGGCTAACGACCCGACCTCTGGAATGAAAACAACTATTGTTACAAGCATTCAAAGAGAAAATGGTCGTCCTCATCAGCAAACCTCTGATGAGGAGCGTAACAATTTAGTCAGTAGACATCCAGCTAATGTTGCACGCTTGGATGATGTAAATTATGCCGAAACAGCATATATATGTGACACTTGTGGAAGATCCTTTACTTCTAATCGAGGTTTAGGTGTGCACAAACGCCGAGCACATCCACTAGATGCTAATCGAGCAATCGAAACCGATAGGGTTAAGCTTCGATGGTCTGACGAGGAAGTGAGGCTCATGGCGCGATTAGAGGCCAAAATTATTCACGACTCTCCGGGGTCGGCGTCGGTCATTAATTCGCTGCTCCATCATGAGCTTCCGGACAGAACAATTGAAGCCATAAAGGGTAAAAGACGTCGTGCCGAATACAAGGAGCTGGTCAACGGATACATTCAGGAACTTCAGGCTAGTACTGGAACTGATGTACCGGTTGCCCCCAGTGTACCTTCAAATAGTGTCGTCATTGACAAAGTTAAAGAGCTTTGCTTAGCAGTCGCTAGTCGGAATACTCCTCGGGGTATGAAGCTAGTTGACGTAGCTAATAGGGCCATAATAGGCCGGCACGTTAGTTCCGATATTCTGAATTGGCTTCATGAGTATCTAAAGGTCCTCAGACGACCTAGGGGTCCTGACATCACCAAACAGGCTCCACATATCACTGGAAACAGTAGCACAAAGAAGAAAAAGAAATATGCGGTCTTGCAGGGTTTATTCCGAAAAGGCTTTAAAATCGGCGCAAGGGCGGTCCTCGATGATACATGGCTAACAGGTAGAGAGGGTCCGTCCGATGAGCGAGTCTTTGACCACTGGAGTAAGATCTTCCAGATGCCAAGTAAGGAATATACCTGCCCCAGCCAGAGGGTTGATAGCGGACTATCCAACATCTGGGAGCCCATCTCCATTGAAGAGGTGGAAAAAGCTGGCCTGGACAAGAACACCAGTCCTGGGATAGACGGTATTTCTGCTCGATCATGGCTAAATATTAGCACATGTGAGAGAGCTCTTCTTTTTAACATCTTGCTACTCAGTGGCGAACTCCCTTCTGATCTACTACTAACTAGGACTATCTTTATTCCCAAGAGTGAAGGTACACTAGGGTGTGACCAATTGAGACCCATCTCAATTGGTTCTGTGGTGGTCAGAGAGTTTCACAAAATCCTGGCGAATCGGTATACACTCAATCATAAACACGACTGCAGGCAGCGCGGTTTCCTACCTATGGACGGTTGTGGAGAAAACTTGTTTATATTGCAGAACATACTTAACAAGGCGCAAAAGGAACTGAAAGAAGTTCATCTGGCAACTCTTGATTTGACTAAGGCATTCGACACGGTCTCACACCATGCGATCGTTGGAGAACTTAGTCGGAAGGGTTGTCAGACGGAATTCGTCAAGTATGTCGAGAGTGTATATCGTAATGGGAAAACGGTGCTCCAAATAGGAGAAAAAGAATACACCACCCAAGTATGCCGTGGAGTGAAGCAAGGTGATCCGCTGTCGCCACTGATATTCAGTACAGTGTTGGAAGCTGCCCTTGAGGAAGTAGATTGTGATGTTGGGTTCGAGATTCACGGTTCACGGGTCAATGCATTAGCATACGCTGACGATATTATTTTAATATCCTCTACTCAGCGAGGACTTCAAAAGAACCTGAGCCTATTCAAAGAGGCAATCGAGAACCTCGGCTTGTCCATTAACCATGGAAAGTCAGGCACACTTTCCTTAGTCCCGTCAGGAAAAGTGAAGAAAGCAAAGGTGTTAGAAAACTCCTGGGCCTATATCGGGGAACTTCCATTGAAAGCAATTTCGGTTGTGGACCAGTGGAAGTACCTCGGTATAGATTTTCAAGGAGCAAAGGTCCGGAATAATGCCGCCGGCCTACATAATAGCCTTGAACGTATCGACAAGGCCCCACTAAAGCCACAACAAAGAGTGGTTCTAGTGCGAGAATACCTTTTGCCACGATTCCTCC
>CAXIWC010000100.1:0-38368 GCA_964036015.1 Leptarthrus brevirostris | reverse complement strand
TACGCAAGTGCGGTAAATACACCTACTCCAGCATCTTAAGTCCTGGACCAAAAGTAATAAAACAGAAAGATGCCCAATATAGTATACTAATTTTGTACCAAACTTCATCTTCCCCCGTTAACGGTAAGCCAAGAAATCTCAAGTACCGCATAGCATCATTTTAAGATGAAAAAATCGCACTTTAAGATGCTTAACACCCCATTGGCACGCCCCCATTACTCCTATCCAATCAATTATGGTCGGAATATCGAGAGGGGCGGCGAAGGTATTTTATCAAAAATTAATAATTATCCTCCTATTATTAGGAAAAGCACAGCATCAATAAATGTACCATTTTCTTAACATTTTACAAAATTATTTACGCAAGTGCGGTAAATACACCTACTCCAGCATCTTAAGTCCTGGACCAAAAGTAATAAAACAGAAAGATTGCCAATATAGTATACTAATTTTGTACCAAACTTCATCTTCCCCCGTTAACGGTAAGCCAAGAAATCTCAAGTACCGCATAGCATCATTTTAAGATGAAAAAATCGCACTTCAAGATGCTTAACACCCCATTGGCACGCCCCCATTACTCCTATCCAATCAATTATGGTCGGAATATCGAGAGGGGCGGCGAAGGTATTTTATCAAAAATTAATAATTATCCTCCTATTATTAGGAAAAGCACAGCATCAATAAATGTACCATTTTCTTAACATTTTACAAAATTATTTACGCAAGTGCGGTAAATACACCTACTCCAGCATCTTAAGTCCTGGACCAAAAGTAATAAAACAGAAAGATGGCCAATATAGTATACTAATTTTGTACCAAACTTCATCTTCCCCCGTTAACGGTAAGCCAAGAAATCTCAAGTACCGCATAGCATCATTTTAAGATGAAAAAATCGCACTTTAAGATGCTTAACACCCCATTGGCACGCCCCCATTACTCCTATCCAATCAATTATGGTCGGAATATCGAGAGGGGCGGCGAAGGTATTTTATCAAAAATTAATAATTATCCTCCTATTATTAGGAAAAGCACAGCATCAATAAATGTACCATTTTCTTAACATTTTACAAAATTATTTACGCAAGTGCGGTAAATACACCTACTCCAGCATCTTAAGTCCTGGACCAAAAGTAATAAAACAGAAAGATTGCCAATATAGTATACTAATTTTGTACCAAACTTCATCTTCCCCCGTTAACGGTAAGCCAAGAAATCTCAAGTACCGCATAGCATCATTTTAAGATGAAAAAATCGCACTTCAAGATGCTTAACACCCCATTGGCACGCCCCCATTACTCCTATCCAATCAATTATGGTCGGAATATCGAGAGGGGCGGCGAAGGTATTTTATCAAAAATTAATAATTATCCTCCTATTATTAGGAAAAGCACAGCATCAATAAATGTACCATTTTCTTAACATTTTACAAAATTATTTACGCAAGTGCGGTAAATACACCTACTCCAGCATCTTAAGTCCTGGACCAAAAGTAATAAAACAGAAAGATTGCCAATATAGTATACTAATTTTGTACCAAACTTCATCTTCCCCCGTTAACGGTAAGCCAAGAAATCTCAAGTACCGCATAGCATCATTTTAAGATGAAAAAATCGCACTTCAAGATGCTTAACACCCCATTGGCACGCCCCCATTACTCCTATCCAATCAATTATGGTCGGAATATCGAGAGGGGCGGCGAAGGTATTTTATCAAAAATTAATAATTATCCTCCTATTATTAGGAAAAGCACAGCATCAATAAATGTACCATTTTCTTAACATTTTACAAAATTATTTACGCAAGTGCGGTAAATACACCTACTCCAGCATCTTAAGTCCTGGACCAAAAGTAATAAAACAGAAAGATGGCCAATATAGTATACTAATTTTGTACCAAACTTCATCTTCCCCCGTTAACGGTAAGCCAAGAAATCTCAAGTACCGCATAGCATCATTTTAAGATGAAAAAATCGCACTTTAAGATGCTTAACACCCCATTGGCACGCCCCCATTACTCCTATCCAATCAATTATGGTCGGAATATCGAGAGGGGCGGCGAAGGTATTTTATCAAAAATTAATAATTATCCTCCTATTATTAGGAAAAGCACAGCATCAATAAATGTACCATTTTCTTAACATTTTACAAAATTATTTACGCAAGTGCGGTAAATACACCTACTCCAGCATCTTAAGTCCTGGACCAAAAGTAATAAAACAGAAAGATTGCCAATATAGTATACTAATTTTGTACCAAACTTCATCTTCCCCCGTTAACGGTAAGCCAAGAAATCTCAAGTACCGCATAGCATCATTTTAAGATGAAAAAATCGCACTTCAAGATGCTTAACACCCCATTGGCACGCCCCCATTACTCCTATCCAATCAATTATGGTCGGAATATCGAGAGGGGCGGCGAAGGTATTTTATCAAAAATTAATAATTATCCTCCTATTATTAGGAAAAGCACAGCATCAATAAATGTACCATTTTCTTAACATTTTACAAAATTATTTACGCAAGTGCGGTAAATACACCTACTCCAGCATCTTAAGTCCTGGACCAAAAGTAATAAAACAGAAAGATTGCCAATATAGTATACTAATTTTGTACCAAACTTCATCTTCCCCCGTTAACGGTAAGCCAAGAAATCTCAAGTACCGCATAGCATCATTTTAAGATGAAAAAATCGCACTTCAAGATGCTTAACACCCCATTGGCACGCCCCCATTACTCCTATCCAATCAATTATGGTCGGAATATCGAGAGGGGCGGCGAAGGTATTTTATCAAAAATTAATAATTATCCTCCTATTATTAGGAAAAGCACAGCATCAATAAATGTACCATTTTCTTAACATTTTACAAAATTATTTACGCAAGTGCGGTAAATACACCTACTCCAGCATCTTAAGTCCTGGACCAAAAGTAATAAAACAGAAAGATTGCCAATATAGTATACTAATTTTGTACCAAACTTCATCTTCCCCCGTTAACGGTAAGCCAAGAAATCTCAAGTACCGCATAGCATCATTTTAAGATGAAAAAATCGCACTTCAAGATGCTTAACACCCCATTGGCACGCCCCCATTACTCCTATCCAATCAATTATGGTCGGAATATCGAGAGGGGCGGCGAAGGTATTTTATCAAAAATTAATAATTATCCTCCTATTATTAGGAAAAGCACAGCATCAATAAATGTACCATTTTCTTAACATTTTACAAAATTATTTACGCAAGTGCGGTAAATACACCTACTCCAGCATCTTAAGTCCTGGACCAAAAGTAATAAAACAGAAAGATGGCCAATATAGTATACTAATTTTGTACCAAACTTCATCTTCCCCCGTTAACGGTAAGCCAAGAAATCTCAAGTACCGCATAGCATCATTTTAAGATGAAAAAATCGCACTTTAAGATGCTTAACACCCCATTGGCACGCCCCCATTACTCCTATCCAATCAATTATGGTCGGAATATCGAGAGGGGCGGCGAAGGTATTTTATCAAAAATTAATAATTATCCTCCTATTATTAGGAAAAGCACAGCATCAATAAATGTACCATTTTCTTAACATTTTACAAAATTATTTACGCAAGTGCGGTAAATACACCTACTCCAGCATCTTAAGTCCTGGACCAAAAGTAATAAAACAGAAAGATGGCCAATATAGTATACTAATTTTGTACCAAACTTCATCTTCCCCCGTTAACGGTAAGCCAAGAAATCTCAAGTACCGCATAGCATCATTTTAAGATGAAAAAATCGCACTTTAAGATGCTTAACACCCCATTGGCACGCCCCCATTACTCCTATCCAATCAATTATGGTCGGAATATCGAGAGGGGCGGCGAAGGTATTTTATCAAAAATTAATAATTATCCTCCTATTATTAGGAAAAGCACAGCATCAATAAATGTACCATTTTCTTAACATTTTACAAAATTATTTACGCAAGTGCGGTAAATACACCTACTCCAGCATCTTAAGTCCTGGACCAAAAGTAATAAAACAGAAAGATTGCCAATATAGTATACTAATTTTGTACCAAACTTCATCTTCCCCCGTTAACGGTAAGCCAAGAAATCTCAAGTACCGCATAGCATCATTTTAAGATGAAAAAATCGCACTTCAAGATGCTTAACACCCCATTGGCACGCCCCCATTACTCCTATCCAATCAATTATGGTCGGAATATCGAGAGGGGCGGCGAAGGTATTTTATCAAAAATTAATAATTATCCTCCTATTATTAGGAAAAGCACAGCATCAATAAATGTACCATTTTCTTAACATTTTACAAAATTATTTACGCAAGTGCGGTAAATACACCTACTCCAGCATCTTAAGTCCTGGACCAAAAGTAATAAAACAGAAAGATGGCCAATATAGTATACTAATTTTGTACCAAACTTCATCTTCCCCCGTTAACGGTAAGCCAAGAAATCTCAAGTACCGCATAGCATCATTTTAAGATGAAAAAATCGCACTTTAAGATGCTTAACACCCCATTGGCACGCCCCCATTACTCCTATCCAATCAATTATGGTCGGAATATCGAGAGGGGCGGCGAAGGTATTTTATCAAAAATTAATAATTATCCTCCTATTATTAGGAAAAGCACAGCATCAATAAATGTACCATTTTCTTAACATTTTACAAAATTATTTACGCAAGTGCGGTAAATACACCTACTCCAGCATCTTAAGTCCTGGACCAAAAGTAATAAAACAGAAAGATTGCCAATATAGTATACTAATTTTGTACCAAACTTCATCTTCCCCCGTTAACGGTAAGCCAAGAAATCTCAAGTACCGCATAGCATCATTTTAAGATGAAAAAATCGCACTTCAAGATGCTTAACACCCCATTGGCACGCCCCCATTACTCCTATCCAATCAATTATGGTCGGAATATCGAGAGGGGCGGCGAAGGTATTTTATCAAAAATTAATAATTATCCTCCTATTATTAGGAAAAGCACAGCATCAATAAATGTACCATTTTCTTAACATTTTACAAAATTATTTACGCAAGTGCGGTAAATACACCTACTCCAGCATCTTAAGTCCTGGACCAAAAGTAATAAAACAGAAAGATTGCCAATATAGTATACTAATTTTGTACCAAACTTCATCTTCCCCCGTTAACGGTAAGCCAAGAAATCTCAAGTACCGCATAGCATCATTTTAAGATGAAAAAATCGCACTTCAAGATGCTTAACACCCCATTGGCACGCCCCCATTACTCCTATCCAATCAATTATGGTCGGAATATCGAGAGGGGCGGCGAAGGTATTTTATCAAAAATTAATAATTATCCTCCTATTATTAGGAAAAGCACAGCATCAATAAATGTACCATTTTCTTAACATTTTACAAAATTATTTACGCAAGTGCGGTAAATACACCTACTCCAGCATCTTAAGTCCTGGACCAAAAGTAATAAAACAGAAAGATGGCCAATATAGTATACTAATTTTGTACCAAACTTCATCTTCCCCCGTTAACGGTAAGCCAAGAAATCTCAAGTACCGCATAGCATCATTTTAAGATGAAAAAATCGCACTTTAAGATGCTTAACACCCCATTGGCACGCCCCCATTACTCCTATCCAATCAATTATGGTCGGAATATCGAGAGGGGCGGCGAAGGTATTTTATCAAAAATTAATAATTATCCTCCTATTATTAGGAAAAGCACAGCATCAATAAATGTACCATTTTCTTAACATTTTACAAAATTATTTACGCAAGTGCGGTAAATACACCTACTCCAGCATCTTAAGTCCTGGACCAAAAGTAATAAAACAGAAAGATTGCCAATATAGTATACTAATTTTGTACCAAACTTCATCTTCCCCCGTTAACGGTAAGCCAAGAAATCTCAAGTACCGCATAGCATCATTTTAAGATGAAAAAATCGCACTTCAAGATGCTTAACACCCCATTGGCACGCCCCCATTACTCCTATCCAATCAATTATGGTCGGAATATCGAGAGGGGCGGCGAAGGTATTTTATCAAAAATTAATAATTATCCTCCTATTATTAGGAAAAGCACAGCATCAATAAATGTACCATTTTCTTAACATTTTACAAAATTATTTACGCAAGTGCGGTAAATACACCTACTCCAGCATCTTAAGTCCTGGACCAAAAGTAATAAAACAGAAAGATTGCCAATATAGTATACTAATTTTGTACCAAACTTCATCTTCCCCCGTTAACGGTAAGCCAAGAAATCTCAAGTACCGCATAGCATCATTTTAAGATGAAAAAATCGCACTTCAAGATGCTTAACACCCCATTGGCACGCCCCCATTACTCCTATCCAATCAATTATGGTCGGAATATCGAGAGGGGCGGCGAAGGTATTTTATCAAAAATTAATAATTATCCTCCTATTATTAGGAAAAGCACAGCATCAATAAATGTACCATTTTCTTAACATTTTACAAAATTATTTACGCAAGTGCGGTAAATACACCTACTCCAGCATCTTAAGTCCTGGACCAAAAGTAATAAAACAGAAAGATTGCCAATATAGTATACTAATTTTGTACCAAACTTCATCTTCCCCCGTTAACGGTAAGCCAAGAAATCTCAAGTACCGCATAGCATCATTTTAAGATGAAAAAATCGCACTTCAAGATGCTTAACACCCCATTGGCACGCCCCCATTACTCCTATCCAATCAATTATGGTCGGAATATCGAGAGGGGCGGCGAAGGTATTTTATCAAAAATTAATAATTATCCTCCTATTATTAGGAAAAGCACAGCATCAATAAATGTACCATTTTCTTAACATTTTACAAAATTATTTACGCAAGTGCGGTAAATACACCTACTCCAGCATCTTAAGTCCTGGACCAAAAGTAATAAAACAGAAAGATTGCCAATATAGTATACTAATTTTGTACCAAACTTCATCTTCCCCCGTTAACGGTAAGCCAAGAAATCTCAAGTACCGCATAGCATCATTTTAAGATGAAAAAATCGCACTTCAAGATGCTTAACACCCCATTGGCACGCCCCCATTACTCCTATCCAATCAATTATGGTCGGAATATCGAGAGGGGCGGCGAAGGTATTTTATCAAAAATTAATAATTATCCTCCTATTATTAGGAAAAGCACAGCATCAATAAATGTACCATTTTCTTAACATTTTACAAAATTATTTACGCAAGTGCGGTAAATACACCTACTCCAGCATCTTAAGTCCTGGACCAAAAGTAATAAAACAGAAAGATGGCCAATATAGTATACTAATTTTGTACCAAACTTCATCTTCCCCCGTTAACGGTAAGCCAAGAAATCTCAAGTACCGCATAGCATCATTTTAAGATGAAAAAATCGCACTTTAAGATGCTTAACACCCCATTGGCACGCCCCCATTACTCCTATCCAATCAATTATGGTCGGAATATCGAGAGGGGCGGCGAAGGTATTTTATCAAAAATTAATAATTATCCTCCTATTATTAGGAAAAGCACAGCATCAATAAATGTACCATTTTCTTAACATTTTACAAAATTATTTACGCAAGTGCGGTAAATACACCTACTCCAGCATCTTAAGTCCTGGACCAAAAGTAATAAAACAGAAAGATTGCCAATATAGTATACTAATTTTGTACCAAACTTCATCTTCCCCCGTTAACGGTAAGCCAAGAAATCTCAAGTACCGCATAGCATCATTTTAAGATGAAAAAATCGCACTTCAAGATGCTTAACACCCCATTGGCACGCCCCCATTACTCCTATCCAATCAATTATGGTCGGAATATCGAGAGGGGCGGCGAAGGTATTTTATCAAAAATTAATAATTATCCTCCTATTATTAGGAAAAGCACAGCATCAATAAATGTACCATTTTCTTAACATTTTACAAAATTATTTACGCAAGTGCGGTAAATACACCTACTCCAGCATCTTAAGTCCTGGACCAAAAGTAATAAAACAGAAAGATTGCCAATATAGTATACTAATTTTGTACCAAACTTCATCTTCCCCCGTTAACGGTAAGCCAAGAAATCTCAAGTACCGCATAGCATCATTTTAAGATGAAAAAATCGCACTTCAAGATGCTTAACACCCCATTGGCACGCCCCCATTACTCCTATCCAATCAATTATGGTCGGAATATCGAGAGGGGCGGCGAAGGTATTTTATCAAAAATTAATAATTATCCTCCTATTATTAGGAAAAGCACAGCATCAATAAATGTACCATTTTCTTAACATTTTACAAAATTATTTACGCAAGTGCGGTAAATACACCTACTCCAGCATCTTAAGTCCTGGACCAAAAGTAATAAAACAGAAAGATTGCCAATATAGTATACTAATTTTGTACCAAACTTCATCTTCCCCCGTTAACGGTAAGCCAAGAAATCTCAAGTACCGCATAGCATCATTTTAAGATGAAAAAATCGCACTTCAAGATGCTTAACACCCCATTGGCACGCCCCCATTACTCCTATCCAATCAATTATGGTCGGAATATCGAGAGGGGCGGCGAAGGTATTTTATCAAAAATTAATAATTATCCTCCTATTATTAGGAAAAGCACAGCATCAATAAATGTACCATTTTCTTAACATTTTACAAAATTATTTACGCAAGTGCGGTAAATACACCTACTCCAGCATCTTAAGTCCTGCACCAAAGGTAATAAAACAGAAAGATGGCCAATATAGTATACTAATTTTGTACCAAACTTCATCTTTCCACGTTAACGGTAAAAAAATAAATCTCAAGTAGCGCATAGCATCATTTTCAGATGAAAAAATCGCACTTCAAGATGCTTAACACCCCATTGCCACGCCCCCATTACTCCTATCCAATTAATTATGGTCGCAATATCGAGAGGGGCGGCGAAGGTATTTTATCAAAAATAAATAATTATCCTACTTTTATTAGGAAAAACACAGCATCAATAAATGTACCATTTTCTTAACATTTTACAAAATTATTTACGCAAGTGCGGTAAATACACCTACTCCAGCATCTTAAGTCCTGCACCAAAGGTAATAAAACAGAAAGATGGCCAATATAGTATACTAATTTTGTACCAAACTTCATCTTTCCACGTTAACGGTAAAAAAATAAATCTCAAGTAGCGCATAGCATCATTTTCAGATGAAAAAATCGCACTTCAAGATGCTTAACACCCCATTGCCACGCCCCCATTACTCCTATCCAATTAATTATGGTCGCAATATCGAGAGGGGCGGCGAAGGTATTTTATCAAAAATAAATAATTATCCTACTATTATTAGGAAAAACACAGCATCAATAAATGTACCATTTTCTTAACATTTTACAAAATTATTTACGCAAGTGCGGTAAATACACCTACTCCAGCATCTTAAGTCCTGCACCAAAGGTAATAAAACAGAAAGATGGCCAATATAGTATACTAATTTTGTACCAAACTTCATCTTTCCACGTTAACGGTAAAAAAATAAATCTCAAGTAGCGCATAGCATCATTTTCAGATGAAAAAATCGCACTTCAAGATGCTTAACACCCCATTGCCACGCCCCCATTACTCCTATCCAATTAATTATGGTCGCAATATCGAGAGGGGCGGCGAAGGTATTTTATCAAAAATAAATAATTATCCTACTATTATTAGGAAAAACACAGCATCAATAAATGTACCATTTTCTTAACAGTTTACAAAATTATTTACGCAAGTGCGGTAAATACACCTACTCCAGCATCTTAAGTCCTGCACCAAAGGTAATAAAACAGAAAGATGGCCAATATAGTATACTAATTTTGTGCCAAACTTCATCTTTCCACGTTAACGGTAAAAAAATAAATCTCAAGTAGCGCATAGCATCATTTTCAGATGAAAAAATCGCACTTCAAGATGCTTAACACCCCATTGCCACGCCCCCATTACTCCTATCCAATTAATTATGGTCGCAATATCGAGAGGGGCGGCGAAGGTATTTTATCAAAAATAAATAATTATCCTACTTTTATTAGGAAAAACACAGCATCAATAAATGTACCATTTTCTTAACATTTTACAAAATTATTTACGCAAGTGCGGTAAATACACCTACTCCAGCATCTTAAGTCCTGCACCAAAGGTAATAAAACAGAAAGATGGCCAATATAGTATACTAATTTTGTACCAAACTTCATCTTCCCCCGTTAACGGTAAGCCAAGAAATCTCAAGTACCGCATAGCATCATTTTAAGATGAAAAAATCGCACTTCAAGATGCTTAACACCCCATTGGCACGCCCCCATTACTCCTATCCAATCAATTATGGTCGGAATATCGAGAGGGGCGGCGAAGGTATTTTATCAAAAATTAATAATTATCCTCCTATTATTAGGAAAAGCACAGCATCAATAAATGTACCATTTTCTTAACATTTTACAAAATTATTTACGCAAGTGCGGTAAATACACCTACTCCAGCATCTTAAGTCCTGGACCAAAAGTAATAAAACAGAAAGATTGCCAATATAGTATACTAATTTTGTACCAAACTTCATCTTCCCCCGTTAACGGTAAGCCAAGAAATCTCAAGTACCGCATAGCATCATTTTAAGATGAAAAAATCGCACTTCAAGATGCTTAACACCCCATTGGCACGCCCCCATTACTCCTATCCAATCAATTATGGTCGGAATATCGAGAGGGGCGGCGAAGGTATTTTATCAAAAATTAATAATTATCCTCCTATTATTAGGAAAAGCACAGCATCAATAAATGTACCATTTTCTTAACATTTTACAAAATTATTTACGCAAGTGCGGTAAATACACCTACTCCAGCATCTTAAGTCCTGGACCAAAAGTAATAAAACAGAAAGATGGCCAATATAGTATACTAATTTTGTACCAAACTTCATCTTCCCCCGTTAACGGTAAGCCAAGAAATCTCAAGTACCGCATAGCATCATTTTAAGATGAAAAAATCGCACTTTAAGATGCTTAACACCCCATTGGCACGCCCCCATTACTCCTATCCAATCAATTATGGTCGGAATATCGAGAGGGGCGGCGAAGGTATTTTATCAAAAATTAATAATTATCCTCCTATTATTAGGAAAAGCACAGCATCAATAAATGTACCATTTTCTTAACATTTTACAAAATTATTTACGCAAGTGCGGTAAATACACCTACTCCAGCATCTTAAGTCCTGGACCAAAAGTAATAAAACAGAAAGATGGCCAATATAGTATACTAATTTTGTACCAAACTTCATCTTCCCCCGTTAACGGTAAGCCAAGAAATCTCAAGTACCGCATAGCATCATTTTAAGATGAAAAAATCGCACTTTAAGATGCTTAACACCCCATTGGCACGCCCCCATTACTCCTATCCAATCAATTATGGTCGGAATATCGAGAGGGGCGGCGAAGGTATTTTATCAAAAATTAATAATTATCCTCCTATTATTAGGAAAAGCACAGCATCAATAAATGTACCATTTTCTTAACATTTTACAAAATTATTTACGCAAGTGCGGTAAATACACCTACTCCAGCATCTTAAGTCCTGGACCAAAAGTAATAAAACAGAAAGATTGCCAATATAGTATACTAATTTTGTACCAAACTTCATCTTCCCCCGTTAACGGTAAGCCAAGAAATCTCAAGTACCGCATAGCATCATTTTAAGATGAAAAAATCGCACTTCAAGATGCTTAACACCCCATTGGCACGCCCCCATTACTCCTATCCAATCAATTATGGTCGGAATATCGAGAGGGGCGGCGAAGGTATTTTATCAAAAATTAATAATTATCCTCCTATTATTAGGAAAAGCACAGCATCAATAAATGTACCATTTTCTTAACATTTTACAAAATTATTTACGCAAGTGCGGTAAATACACCTACTCCAGCATCTTAAGTCCTGGACCAAAAGTAATAAAACAGAAAGATGGCCAATATAGTATACTAATTTTGTACCAAACTTCATCTTCCCCCGTTAACGGTAAGCCAAGAAATCTCAAGTACCGCATAGCATCATTTTAAGATGAAAAAATCGCACTTTAAGATGCTTAACACCCCATTGGCACGCCCCCATTACTCCTATCCAATCAATTATGGTCGGAATATCGAGAGGGGCGGCGAAGGTATTTTATCAAAAATTAATAATTATCCTCCTATTATTAGGAAAAGCACAGCATCAATAAATGTACCATTTTCTTAACATTTTACAAAATTATTTACGCAAGTGCGGTAAATACACCTACTCCAGCATCTTAAGTCCTGGACCAAAAGTAATAAAACAGAAAGATTGCCAATATAGTATACTAATTTTGTACCAAACTTCATCTTCCCCCGTTAACGGTAAGCCAAGAAATCTCAAGTACCGCATAGCATCATTTTAAGATGAAAAAATCGCACTTCAAGATGCTTAACACCCCATTGGCACGCCCCCATTACTCCTATCCAATCAATTATGGTCGGAATATCGAGAGGGGCGGCGAAGGTATTTTATCAAAAATTAATAATTATCCTCCTATTATTAGGAAAAGCACAGCATCAATAAATGTACCATTTTCTTAACATTTTACAAAATTATTTACGCAAGTGCGGTAAATACACCTACTCCAGCATCTTAAGTCCTGGACCAAAAGTAATAAAACAGAAAGATTGCCAATATAGTATACTAATTTTGTACCAAACTTCATCTTCCCCCGTTAACGGTAAGCCAAGAAATCTCAAGTACCGCATAGCATCATTTTAAGATGAAAAAATCGCACTTCAAGATGCTTAACACCCCATTGGCACGCCCCCATTACTCCTATCCAATCAATTATGGTCGGAATATCGAGAGGGGCGGCGAAGGTATTTTATCAAAAATTAATAATTATCCTCCTATTATTAGGAAAAGCACAGCATCAATAAATGTACCATTTTCTTAACATTTTACAAAATTATTTACGCAAGTGCGGTAAATACACCTACTCCAGCATCTTAAGTCCTGGACCAAAAGTAATAAAACAGAAAGATGGCCAATATAGTATACTAATTTTGTACCAAACTTCATCTTCCCCCGTTAACGGTAAGCCAAGAAATCTCAAGTACCGCATAGCATCATTTTAAGATGAAAAAATCGCACTTTAAGATGCTTAACACCCCATTGGCACGCCCCCATTACTCCTATCCAATCAATTATGGTCGGAATATCGAGAGGGGCGGCGAAGGTATTTTATCAAAAATTAATAATTATCCTCCTATTATTAGGAAAAGCACAGCATCAATAAATGTACCATTTTCTTAACATTTTACAAAATTATTTACGCAAGTGCGGTAAATACACCTACTCCAGCATCTTAAGTCCTGGACCAAAAGTAATAAAACAGAAAGATTGCCAATATAGTATACTAATTTTGTACCAAACTTCATCTTCCCCCGTTAACGGTAAGCCAAGAAATCTCAAGTACCGCATAGCATCATTTTAAGATGAAAAAATCGCACTTCAAGATGCTTAACACCCCATTGGCACGCCCCCATTACTCCTATCCAATCAATTATGGTCGGAATATCGAGAGGGGCGGCGAAGGTATTTTATCAAAAATTAATAATTATCCTCCTATTATTAGGAAAAGCACAGCATCAATAAATGTACCATTTTCTTAACATTTTACAAAATTATTTACGCAAGTGCGGTAAATACACCTACTCCAGCATCTTAAGTCCTGGACCAAAAGTAATAAAACAGAAAGATTGCCAATATAGTATACTAATTTTGTACCAAACTTCATCTTCCCCCGTTAACGGTAAGCCAAGAAATCTCAAGTACCGCATAGCATCATTTTAAGATGAAAAAATCGCACTTCAAGATGCTTAACACCCCATTGGCACGCCCCCATTACTCCTATCCAATCAATTATGGTCGGAATATCGAGAGGGGCGGCGAAGGTATTTTATCAAAAATTAATAATTATCCTCCTATTATTAGGAAAAGCACAGCATCAATAAATGTACCATTTTCTTAACATTTTACAAAATTATTTACGCAAGTGCGGTAAATACACCTACTCCAGCATCTTAAGTCCTGCACCAAAGGTAATAAAACAGAAAGATGGCCAATATAGTATACTAATTTTGTACCAAACTTCATCTTTCCACGTTAACGGTAAAAAAATAAATCTCAAGTAGCGCATAGCATCATTTTCAGATGAAAAAATCGCACTTCAAGATGCTTAACACCCCATTGCCACGCCCCCATTACTCCTATCCAATTAATTATGGTCGCAATATCGAGAGGGGCGGCGAAGGTATTTTATCAAAAATAAATAATTATCCTACTTTTATTAGGAAAAACACAGCATCAATAAATGTACCATTTTCTTAACATTTTACAAAATTATTTACGCAAGTGCGGTAAATACACCTACTCCAGCATCTTAAGTCCTGCACCAAAGGTAATAAAACAGAAAGATGGCCAATATAGTATACTAATTTTGTACCAAACTTCATCTTTCCACGTTAACGGTAAAAAAATAAATCTCAAGTAGCGCATAGCATCATTTTCAGATGAAAAAATCGCACTTCAAGATGCTTAACACCCCATTGCCACGCCCCCATTACTCCTATCCAATTAATTATGGTCGCAATATCGAGAGGGGCGGCGAAGGTATTTTATCAAAAATAAATAATTATCCTACTATTATTAGGAAAAACACAGCATCAATAAATGTACCATTTTCTTAACATTTTACAAAATTATTTACGCAAGTGCGGTAAATACACCTACTCCAGCATCTTAAGTCCTGCACCAAAGGTAATAAAACAGAAAGATGGCCAATATAGTATACTAATTTTGTACCAAACTTCATCTTTCCACGTTAACGGTAAAAAAATAAATCTCAAGTAGCGCATAGCATCATTTTCAGATGAAAAAATCGCACTTCAAGATGCTTAACACCCCATTGCCACGCCCCCATTACTCCTATCCAATTAATTATGGTCGCAATATCGAGAGGGGCGGCGAAGGTATTTTATCAAAAATAAATAATTATCCTACTATTATTAGGAAAAACACAGCATCAATAAATGTACCATTTTCTTAACATTTTACAAAATTATTTACGCAAGTGCGGTAAATACACCTACTCCAGCATCTTAAGTCCTGCACCAAAGGTAATAAAACAGAAAGATGGCCAATATAGTATACTAATTTTGTACCAAACTTCATCTTTCCACGTTAACGGTAAAAAAATAAATCTCAAGTAGCGCATAGCATCATTTTCAGATGAAAAAATCGCACTTCAAGATGCTTAACACCCCATTGCCACGCCCCCATTACTCCTATCCAATTAATTATGGTCGCAATATCGAGAGGGGCGGCGAAGGTATTTTATCAAAAATAAATAATTATCCTACTTTTATTAGGAAAAACACAGCATCAATAAATGTACCATTTTCTTAACATTTTACAAAATTATTTACGCAAGTGCGGTAAATACACCTACTCCAGCATCTTAAGTCCTGCACCAAAGGTAATAAAACAGAAAGATGGCCAATATAGTATACTAATTTTGTACCAAACTTCATCTTCCCCCGTTAACGGTAAGCCAAGAAATCTCAAGTACCGCATAGCATCATTTTAAGATGAAAAAATCGCACTTCAAGATGCTTAACACCCCATTGGCACGCCCCCATTACTCCTATCCAATCAATTATGGTCGGAATATCGAGAGGGGCGGCGAAGGTATTTTATCAAAAATTAATAATTATCCTCCTATTATTAGGAAAAGCACAGCATCAATAAATGTACCATTTTCTTAACATTTTACAAAATTATTTACGCAAGTGCGGTAAATACACCTACTCCAGCATCTTAAGTCCTGGACCAAAAGTAATAAAACAGAAAGATTGCCAATATAGTATACTAATTTTGTACCAAACTTCATCTTCCCCCGTTAACGGTAAGCCAAGAAATCTCAAGTACCGCATAGCATCATTTTAAGATGAAAAAATCGCACTTCAAGATGCTTAACACCCCATTGGCACGCCCCCATTACTCCTATCCAATCAATTATGGTCGGAATATCGAGAGGGGCGGCGAAGGTATTTTATCAAAAATTAATAATTATCCTCCTATTATTAGGAAAAGCACAGCATCAATAAATGTACCATTTTCTTAACATTTTACAAAATTATTTACGCAAGTGCGGTAAATACACCTACTCCAGCATCTTAAGTCCTGGACCAAAAGTAATAAAACAGAAAGATGGCCAATATAGTATACTAATTTTGTACCAAACTTCATCTTCCCCCGTTAACGGTAAGCCAAGAAATCTCAAGTACCGCATAGCATCATTTTAAGATGAAAAAATCGCACTTTAAGATGCTTAACACCCCATTGGCACGCCCCCATTACTCCTATCCAATCAATTATGGTCGGAATATCGAGAGGGGCGGCGAAGGTATTTTATCAAAAATTAATAATTATCCTCCTATTATTAGGAAAAGCACAGCATCAATAAATGTACCATTTTCTTAACATTTTACAAAATTATTTACGCAAGTGCGGTAAATACACCTACTCCAGCATCTTAAGTCCTGGACCAAAAGTAATAAAACAGAAAGATGGCCAATATAGTATACTAATTTTGTACCAAACTTCATCTTCCCCCGTTAACGGTAAGCCAAGAAATCTCAAGTACCGCATAGCATCATTTTAAGATGAAAAAATCGCACTTTAAGATGCTTAACACCCCATTGGCACGCCCCCATTACTCCTATCCAATCAATTATGGTCGGAATATCGAGAGGGGCGGCGAAGGTATTTTATCAAAAATTAATAATTATCCTCCTATTATTAGGAAAAGCACAGCATCAATAAATGTACCATTTTCTTAACATTTTACAAAATTATTTACGCAAGTGCGGTAAATACACCTACTCCAGCATCTTAAGTCCTGGACCAAAAGTAATAAAACAGAAAGATTGCCAATATAGTATACTAATTTTGTACCAAACTTCATCTTCCCCCGTTAACGGTAAGCCAAGAAATCTCAAGTACCGCATAGCATCATTTTAAGATGAAAAAATCGCACTTCAAGATGCTTAACACCCCATTGGCACGCCCCCATTACTCCTATCCAATCAATTATGGTCGGAATATCGAGAGGGGCGGCGAAGGTATTTTATCAAAAATTAATAATTATCCTCCTATTATTAGGAAAAGCACAGCATCAATAAATGTACCATTTTCTTAACATTTTACAAAATTATTTACGCAAGTGCGGTAAATACACCTACTCCAGCATCTTAAGTCCTGGACCAAAAGTAATAAAACAGAAAGATGGCCAATATAGTATACTAATTTTGTACCAAACTTCATCTTCCCCCGTTAACGGTAAGCCAAGAAATCTCAAGTACCGCATAGCATCATTTTAAGATGAAAAAATCGCACTTTAAGATGCTTAACACCCCATTGGCACGCCCCCATTACTCCTATCCAATCAATTATGGTCGGAATATCGAGAGGGGCGGCGAAGGTATTTTATCAAAAATTAATAATTATCCTCCTATTATTAGGAAAAGCACAGCATCAATAAATGTACCATTTTCTTAACATTTTACAAAATTATTTACGCAAGTGCGGTAAATACACCTACTCCAGCATCTTAAGTCCTGGACCAAAAGTAATAAAACAGAAAGATTGCCAATATAGTATACTAATTTTGTACCAAACTTCATCTTCCCCCGTTAACGGTAAGCCAAGAAATCTCAAGTACCGCATAGCATCATTTTAAGATGAAAAAATCGCACTTCAAGATGCTTAACACCCCATTGGCACGCCCCCATTACTCCTATCCAATCAATTATGGTCGGAATATCGAGAGGGGCGGCGAAGGTATTTTATCAAAAATTAATAATTATCCTCCTATTATTAGGAAAAGCACAGCATCAATAAATGTACCATTTTCTTAACATTTTACAAAATTATTTACGCAAGTGCGGTAAATACACCTACTCCAGCATCTTAAGTCCTGGACCAAAAGTAATAAAACAGAAAGATGGCCAATATAGTATACTAATTTTGTACCAAACTTCATCTTCCCCCGTTAACGGTAAGCCAAGAAATCTCAAGTACCGCATAGCATCATTTTAAGATGAAAAAATCGCACTTTAAGATGCTTAACACCCCATTGGCACGCCCCCATTACTCCTATCCAATCAATTATGGTCGGAATATCGAGAGGGGCGGCGAAGGTATTTTATCAAAAATTAATAATTATCCTCCTATTATTAGGAAAAGCACAGCATCAATAAATGTACCATTTTCTTAACATTTTACAAAATTATTTACGCAAGTGCGGTAAATACACCTACTCCAGCATCTTAAGTCCTGGACCAAAAGTAATAAAACAGAAAGATGGCCAATATAGTATACTAATTTTGTACCAAACTTCATCTTCCCCCGTTAACGGTAAGCCAAGAAATCTCAAGTACCGCATAGCATCATTTTAAGATGAAAAAATCGCACTTTAAGATGCTTAACACCCCATTGGCACGCCCCCATTACTCCTATCCAATCAATTATGGTCGGAATATCGAGAGGGGCGGCGAAGGTATTTTATCAAAAATTAATAATTATCCTCCTATTATTAGGAAAAGCACAGCATCAATAAATGTACCATTTTCTTAACATTTTACAAAATTATTTACGCAAGTGCGGTAAATACACCTACTCCAGCATCTTAAGTCCTGGACCAAAAGTAATAAAACAGAAAGATTGCCAATATAGTATACTAATTTTGTACCAAACTTCATCTTCCCCCGTTAACGGTAAGCCAAGAAATCTCAAGTACCGCATAGCATCATTTTAAGATGAAAAAATCGCACTTCAAGATGCTTAACACCCCATTGGCACGCCCCCATTACTCCTATCCAATCAATTATGGTCGGAATATCGAGAGGGGCGGCGAAGGTATTTTATCAAAAATTAATAATTATCCTCCTATTATTAGGAAAAGCACAGCATCAATAAATGTACCATTTTCTTAACATTTTACAAAATTATTTACGCAAGTGCGGTAAATACACCTACTCCAGCATCTTAAGTCCTGGACCAAAAGTAATAAAACAGAAAGATTGCCAATATAGTATGCTAATTTTGTACCAAACTTCATCTTCCCCCGTTAACGGTAAGCCAAGAAATCTCAAGTACCGCATAGCATCATTTTAAGATGAAAAAATCGCACTTCAAGATGCTTAACACCCCATTGGCACGCCCCCATTACTCCTATCCAATCAATTATGGTCGGAATATCGAGAGGGGCGGCGAAGGTATTTTATCAAAAATTAATAATTATCCTCCTATTATTAGGAAAAGCACAGCATCAATAAATGTACCATTTTCTTAACATTTTACAAAATTATTTACGCAAGTGCGGTAAATACACCTACTCCAGCATCTTAAGTCCTGGACCAAAAGTAATAAAACAGAAAGATGGCCAATATAGTATACTAATTTTGTACCAAACTTCATCTTCCCCCGTTAACGGTAAGCCAAGAAATCTCAAGTACCGCATAGCATCATTTTAAGATGAAAAAATCGCACTTTAAGATGCTTAACACCCCATTGGCACGCCCCCATTACTCCTATCCAATCAATTATGGTCGGAATATCGAGAGGGGCGGCGAAGGTATTTTATCAAAAATTAATAATTATCCTCCTATTATTAGGAAAAGCACAGCATCAATAAATGTACCATTTTCTTAACATTTTACAAAATTATTTACGCAAGTGCGGTAAATACACCTACTCCAGCATCTTAAGTCCTGGACCAAAAGTAATAAAACAGAAAGATTGCCAATATAGTATACTAATTTTGTACCAAACTTCATCTTCCCCCGTTAACGGTAAGCCAAGAAATCTCAAGTACCGCATAGCATCATTTTAAGATGAAAAAATCGCACTTCAAGATGCTTAACACCCCATTGGCACGCCCCCATTACTCCTATCCAATCAATTATGGTCGGAATATCGAGAGGGGCGGCGAAGGTATTTTATCAAAAATTAATAATTATCCTCCTATTATTAGGAAAAGCACAGCATCAATAAATGTACCATTTTCTTAACATTTTACAAAATTATTTACGCAAGTGCGGTAAATACACCTACTCCAGCATCTTAAGTCCTGGACCAAAAGTAATAAAACAGAAAGATGGCCAATATAGTATACTAATTTTGTACCAAACTTCATCTTCCCCCGTTAACGGTAAGCCAAGAAATCTCAAGTACCGCATAGCATCATTTTAAGATGAAAAAATCGCACTTTAAGATGCTTAACACCCCATTGGCACGCCCCCATTACTCCTATCCAATCAATTATGGTCGGAATATCGAGAGGGGCGGCGAAGGTATTTTATCAAAAATTAATAATTATCCTCCTATTATTAGGAAAAGCACAGCATCAATAAATGTACCATTTTCTTAACATTTTACAAAATTATTTACGCAAGTGCGGTAAATACACCTACTCCAGCATCTTAAGTCCTGGACCAAAAGTAATAAAACAGAAAGATTGCCAATATAGTATACTAATTTTGTACCAAACTTCATCTTCCCCCGTTAACGGTAAGCCAAGAAATCTCAAGTACCGCATAGCATCATTTTAAGATGAAAAAATCGCACTTCAAGATGCTTAACACCCCATTGGCACGCCCCCATTACTCCTATCCAATCAATTATGGTCGGAATATCGAGAGGGGCGGCGAAGGTATTTTATCAAAAATTAATAATTATCCTCCTATTATTAGGAAAAGCACAGCATCAATAAATGTACCATTTTCTTAACATTTTACAAAATTATTTACGCAAGTGCGGTAAATACACCTACTCCAGCATCTTAAGTCCTGGACCAAAAGTAATAAAACAGAAAGATTGCCAATATAGTATACTAATTTTGTACCAAACTTCATCTTCCCCCGTTAACGGTAAGCCAAGAAATCTCAAGTACCGCATAGCATCATTTTAAGATGAAAAAATCGCACTTCAAGATGCTTAACACCCCATTGGCACGCCCCCATTACTCCTATCCAATCAATTATGGTCGGAATATCGAGAGGGGCGGCGAAGGTATTTTATCAAAAATTAATAATTATCCTCCTATTATTAGGAAAAGCACAGCATCAATAAATGTACCATTTTCTTAACATTTTACAAAATTATTTACGCAAGTGCGGTAAATACACCTACTCCAGCATCTTAAGTCCTGGACCAAAAGTAATAAAACAGAAAGATGGCCAATATAGTATACTAATTTTGTACCAAACTTCATCTTCCCCCGTTAACGGTAAGCCAAGAAATCTCAAGTACCGCATAGCATCATTTTAAGATGAAAAAATCGCACTTTAAGATGCTTAACACCCCATTGGCACGCCCCCATTACTCCTATCCAATCAATTATGGTCGGAATATCGAGAGGGGCGGCGAAGGTATTTTATCAAAAATTAATAATTATCCTCCTATTATTAGGAAAAGCACAGCATCAATAAATGTACCATTTTCTTAACATTTTACAAAATTATTTACGCAAGTGCGGTAAATACACCTACTCCAGCATCTTAAGTCCTGGACCAAAAGTAATAAAACAGAAAGATTGCCAATATAGTATACTAATTTTGTACCAAACTTCATCTTCCCCCGTTAACGGTAAGCCAAGAAATCTCAAGTACCGCATAGCATCATTTTAAGATGAAAAAATCGCACTTCAAGATGCTTAACACCCCATTGGCACGCCCCCATTACTCCTATCCAATCAATTATGGTCGGAATATCGAGAGGGGCGGCGAAGGTATTTTATCAAAAATTAATAATTATCCTCCTATTATTAGGAAAAGCACAGCATCAATAAATGTACCATTTTCTTAACATTTTACAAAATTATTTACGCAAGTGCGGTAAATACACCTACTCCAGCATCTTAAGTCCTGGACCAAAAGTAATAAAACAGAAAGATTGCCAATATAGTATACTAATTTTGTACCAAACTTCATCTTCCCCCGTTAACGGTAAGCCAAGAAATCTCAAGTACCGCATAGCATCATTTTAAGATGAAAAAATCGCACTTCAAGATGCTTAACACCCCATTGGCACGCCCCCATTACTGCTATCCAATCAATTATGGTCGGAATATCGAGAGGGGCGGCGAAGGTATTTTATCAAAAATTAATAATTATCCTCCTATTATTAGGAAAAGCACAGCATCAATAAATGTACCATTTTCTTAACATTTTACAAAATTATTTACGCAAGTGCGGTAAATACACCTACTCCAGCATCTTAAGTCCTGCACCAAAGGTAATAAAACAGAAAGATGGCCAATATAGTATACTAATTTTGTACCAAACTTCATCTTTCCACGTTAACGGTAAAAAAATAAATCTCAAGTAGCGCATAGCATCATTTTCAGATGAAAAAATCGCACTTCAAGATGCTTAACACCCCATTGCCACGCCCCCATTACTCCTATCCAATTAATTATGGTCGCAATATCGAGAGGGGCGGCGAAGGTATTTTATCAAAAATAAATAATTATCCTACTTTTATTAGGAAAAACACAGCATCAATAAATGTACCATTTTCTTAACATTTTACAAAATTATTTACGCAAGTGCGGTAAATACACCTACTCCAGCATCTTAAGTCCTGCACCAAAGGTAATAAAACAGAAAGATGGCCAATATAGTATACTAATTTTGTACCAAACTTCATCTTTCCACGTTAACGGTAAAAAAATAAATCTCAAGTAGCGCATAGCATCATTTTCAGATGAAAAAATCGCACTTCAAGATGCTTAACACCCCATTGCCACGCCCCCATTACTCCTATCCAATTAATTATGGTCGCAATATCGAGAGGGGCGGCGAAGGTATTTTATCAAAAATAAATAATTATCCTACTATTATTAGGAAAAACACAGCATCAATAAATGTACCATTTTCTTAACATTTTACAAAATTATTTACGCAAGTGCGGTAAATACACCTACTCCAGCATCTTAAGTCCTGCACCAAAGGTAATAAAACAGAAAGATGGCCAATATAGTATACTAATTTTGTACCAAACTTCATCTTTCCACGTTAACGGTAAAAAAATAAATCTCAAGTAGCGCATAGCATCATTTTCAGATGAAAAAATCGCACTTCAAGATGCTTAACACCCCATTGCCACGCCCCCATTACTCCTATCCAATTAATTATGGTCGCAATATCGAGAGGGGCGGCGAAGGTATTTTATCAAAAATAAATAATTATCCTACTATTATTAGGAAAAACACAGCATCAATAAATGTACCATTTTCTTAACATTTTACAAAATTATTTACGCAAGTGCGGTAAATACACCTACTCCAGCATCTTAAGTCCTGCACCAAAGGTAATAAAACAGAAAGATGGCCAATATAGTATACTAATTTTGTACCAAACTTCATCTTTCCACGTTAACGGTAAAAAAATAAATCTCAAGTAGCGCATAGCATCATTTTCAGATGAAAAAATCGCACTTCAAGATGCTTAACACCCCATTGCCACGCCCCCATTACTCCTATCCAATTAATTATGGTCGCAATATCGAGAGGGGCGGCGAAGGTATTTTATCAAAAATAAATAATTATCCTACTTTTATTAGGAAAAACACAGCATCAATAAATGTACCATTTTCTTAACATTTTACAAAATTATTTACGCAAGTGCGGTAAATACACCTACTCCAGCATCTTAAGTCCTGCACCAAAGGTAATAAAACAGAAAGATGGCCAATATAGTATACTAATTTTGTACCAAACTTCATCTTCCCCCGTTAACGGTAAGCCAAGAAATCTCAAGTACCGCATAGCATCATTTTAAGATGAAAAAATCGCACTTCAAGATGCTTAACACCCCATTGGCACGCCCCCATTACTCCTATCCAATCAATTATGGTCGGAATATCGAGAGGGGCGGCGAAGGTATTTTATCAAAAATTAATAATTATCCTCCTATTATTAGGAAAAGCACAGCATCAATAAATGTACCATTTTCTTAACATTTTACAAAATTATTTACGCAAGTGCGGTAAATACACCTACTCCAGCATCTTAAGTCCTGGACCAAAAGTAATAAAACAGAAAGATTGCCAATATAGTATACTAATTTTGTACCAAACTTCATCTTCCCCCGTTAACGGTAAGCCAAGAAATCTCAAGTACCGCATAGCATCATTTTAAGATGAAAAAATCGCACTTCAAGATGCTTAACACCCCATTGGCACGCCCCCATTACTCCTATCCAATCAATTATGGTCGGAATATCGAGAGGGGCGGCGAAGGTATTTTATCAAAAATTAATAATTATCCTCCTATTATTAGGAAAAGCACAGCATCAATAAATGTACCATTTTCTTAACATTTTACAAAATTATTTACGCAAGTGCGGTAAATACACCTACTCCAGCATCTTAAGTCCTGGACCAAAAGTAATAAAACAGAAAGATGGCCAATATAGTATACTAATTTTGTACCAAACTTCATCTTCCCCCGTTAACGGTAAGCCAAGAAATCTCAAGTACCGCATAGCATCATTTTAAGATGAAAAAATCGCACTTTAAGATGCTTAACACCCCATTGGCACGCCCCCATTACTCCTATCCAATCAATTATGGTCGGAATATCGAGAGGGGCGGCGAAGGTATTTTATCAAAAATTAATAATTATCCTCCTATTATTAGGAAAAGCACAGCATCAATAAATGTACCATTTTCTTAACATTTTACAAAATTATTTACGCAAGTGCGGTAAATACACCTACTCCAGCATCTTAAGTCCTGGACCAAAAGTAATAAAACAGAAAGATGGCCAATATAGTATACTAATTTTGTACCAAACTTCATCTTCCCCCGTTAACGGTAAGCCAAGAAATCTCAAGTACCGCATAGCATCATTTTAAGATGAAAAAATCGCACTTTAAGATGCTTAACACCCCATTGGCACGCCCCCATTACTCCTATCCAATCAATTATGGTCGGAATATCGAGAGGGGCGGCGAAGGTATTTTATCAAAAATTAATAATTATCCTCCTATTATTAGGAAAAGCACAGCATCAATAAATGTACCATTTTCTTAACATTTTACAAAATTATTTACGCAAGTGCGGTAAATACACCTACTCCAGCATCTTAAGTCCTGGACCAAAAGTAATAAAACAGAAAGATTGCCAATATAGTATACTAATTTTGTACCAAACTTCATCTTCCCCCGTTAACGGTAAGCCAAGAAATCTCAAGTACCGCATAGCATCATTTTAAGATGAAAAAATCGCACTTCAAGATGCTTAACACCCCATTGGCACGCCCCCATTACTCCTATCCAATCAATTATGGTCGGAATATCGAGAGGGGCGGCGAAGGTATTTTATCAAAAATTAATAATTATCCTCCTATTATTAGGAAAAGCACAGCATCAATAAATGTACCATTTTCTTAACATTTTACAAAATTATTTACGCAAGTGCGGTAAATACACCTACTCCAGCATCTTAAGTCCTGGACCAAAAGTAATAAAACAGAAAGATGGCCAATATAGTATACTAATTTTGTACCAAACTTCATCTTCCCCCGTTAACGGTAAGCCAAGAAATCTCAAGTACCGCATAGCATCATTTTAAGATGAAAAAATCGCACTTTAAGATGCTTAACACCCCATTGGCACGCCCCCATTACTCCTATCCAATCAATTATGGTCGGAATATCGAGAGGGGCGGCGAAGGTATTTTATCAAAAATTAATAATTATCCTCCTATTATTAGGAAAAGCACAGCATCAATAAATGTACCATTTTCTTAACATTTTACAAAATTATTTACGCAAGTGCGGTAAATACACCTACTCCAGCATCTTAAGTCCTGGACCAAAAGTAATAAAACAGAAAGATTGCCAATATAGTATACTAATTTTGTACCAAACTTCATCTTCCCCCGTTAACGGTAAGCCAAGAAATCTCAAGTACCGCATAGCATCATTTTAAGATGAAAAAATCGCACTTCAAGATGCTTAACACCCCATTGGCACGCCCCCATTACTCCTATCCAATCAATTATGGTCGGAATATCGAGAGGGGCGGCGAAGGTATTTTATCAAAAATTAATAATTATCCTCCTATTATTAGGAAAAGCACAGCATCAATAAATGTACCATTTTCTTAACATTTTACAAAATTATTTACGCAAGTGCGGTAAATACACCTACTCCAGCATCTTAAGTCCTGGACCAAAAGTAATAAAACAGAAAGATTGCCAATATAGTATACTAATTTTGTACCAAACTTCATCTTCCCCCGTTAACGGTAAGCCAAGAAATCTCAAGTACCGCATAGCATCATTTTAAGATGAAAAAATCGCACTTCAAGATGCTTAACACCCCATTGGCACGCCCCCATTACTCCTATCCAATCAATTATGGTCGGAATATCGAGAGGGGCGGCGAAGGTATTTTATCAAAAATTAATAATTATCCTCCTATTATTAGGAAAAGCACAGCATCAATAAATGTACCATTTTCTTAACATTTTACAAAATTATTTACGCAAGTGCGGTAAATACACCTACTCCAGCATCTTAAGTCCTGGACCAAAAGTAATAAAACAGAAAGATGGCCAATATAGTATACTAATTTTGTACCAAACTTCATCTTCCCCCGTTAACGGTAAGCCAAGAAATCTCAAGTACCGCATAGCATCATTTTAAGATGAAAAAATCGCACTTTAAGATGCTTAACACCCCATTGGCACGCCCCCATTACTCCTATCCAATCAATTATGGTCGGAATATCGAGAGGGGCGGCGAAGGTATTTTATCAAAAATTAATAATTATCCTCCTATTATTAGGAAAAGCACAGCATCAATAAATGTACCATTTTCTTAACATTTTACAAAATTATTTACGCAAGTGCGGTAAATACACCTACTCCAGCATCTTAAGTCCTGGACCAAAAGTAATAAAACAGAAAGATTGCCAATATAGTATACTAATTTTGTACCAAACTTCATCTTCCCCCGTTAACGGTAAGCCAAGAAATCTCAAGTACCGCATAGCATCATTTTAAGATGAAAAAATCGCACTTCAAGATGCTTAACACCCCATTGGCACGCCCCCATTACTCCTATCCAATCAATTATGGTCGGAATATCGAGAGGGGCGGCGAAGGTATTTTATCAAAAATTAATAATTATCCTCCTATTATTAGGAAAAGCACAGCATCAATAAATGTACCATTTTCTTAACATTTTACAAAATTATTTACGCAAGTGCGGTAAATACACCTACTCCAGCATCTTAAGTCCTGGACCAAAAGTAATAAAACAGAAAGATTGCCAATATAGTATACTAATTTTGTACCAAACTTCATCTTCCCCCGTTAACGGTAAGCCAAGAAATCTCAAGTACCGCATAGCATCATTTTAAGATGAAAAAATCGCACTTCAAGATGCTTAACACCCCATTGGCACGCCCCCATTACTCCTATCCAATCAATTATGGTCGGAATATCGAGAGGGGCGGCGAAGGTATTTTATCAAAAATTAATAATTATCCTCCTATTATTAGGAAAAGCACAGCATCAATAAATGTACCATTTTCTTAACATTTTACAAAATTATTTACGCAAGTGCGGTAAATACACCTACTCCAGCATCTTAAGTCCTGGACCAAAAGTAATAAAACAGAAAGATTGCCAATATAGTATACTAATTTTGTACCAAACTTCATCTTCCCCCGTTAACGGTAAGCCAAGAAATCTCAAGTACCGCATAGCATCATTTTAAGATGAAAAAATCGCACTTCAAGATGCTTAACACCCCATTGGCACGCCCCCATTACTCCTATCCAATCAATTATGGTCGGAATATCGAGAGGGGCGGCGAAGGTATTTTATCAAAAATTAATAATTATCCTCCTATTATTAGGAAAAGCACAGCATCAATAAATGTACCATTTTCTTAACATTTTACAAAATTATTTACGCAAGTGCGGTAAATACACCTACTCCAGCATCTTAAGTCCTGGACCAAAAGTAATAAAACAGAAAGATGGCCAATATAGTATACTAATTTTGTACCAAACTTCATCTTCCCCCGTTAACGGTAAGCCAAGAAATCTCAAGTACCGCATAGCATCATTTTAAGATGAAAAAATCGCACTTTAAGATGCTTAACACCCCATTGGCACGCCCCCATTACTCCTATCCAATCAATTATGGTCGGAATATCGAGAGGGGCGGCGAAGGTATTTTATCAAAAATTAATAATTATCCTCCTATTATTAGGAAAAGCACAGCATCAATAAATGTACCATTTTCTTAACATTTTACAAAATTATTTACGCAAGTGCGGTAAATACACCTACTCCAGCATCTTAAGTCCTGGACCAAAAGTAATAAAACAGAAAGATGGCCAATATAGTATACTAATTTTGTACCAAACTTCATCTTCCCCCGTTAACGGTAAGCCAAGAAATCTCAAGTACCGCATAGCATCATTTTAAGATGAAAAAATCGCACTTTAAGATGCTTAACACCCCATTGGCACGCCCCCATTACTCCTATCCAATCAATTATGGTCGGAATATCGAGAGGGGCGGCGAAGGTATTTTATCAAAAATTAATAATTATCCTCCTATTATTAGGAAAAGCACAGCATCAATAAATGTACCATTTTCTTAACATTTTACAAAATTATTTACGCAAGTGCGGTAAATACACCTACTCCAGCATCTTAAGTCCTGGACCAAAAGTAATAAAACAGAAAGATTGCCAATATAGTATACTAATTTTGTACCAAACTTCATCTTCCCCCGTTAACGGTAAGCCAAGAAATCTCAAGTACCGCATAGCATCATTTTAAGATGAAAAAATCGCACTTCAAGATGCTTAACACCCCATTGGCACGCCCCCATTACTCCTATCCAATCAATTATGGTCGGAATATCGAGAGGGGCGGCGAAGGTATTTTATCAAAAATTAATAATTATCCTCCTATTATTAGGAAAAGCACAGCATCAATAAATGTACCATTTTCTTAACATTTTACAAAATTATTTACGCAAGTGCGGTAAATACACCTACTCCAGCATCTTAAGTCCTGGACCAAAAGTAATAAAACAGAAAGATGGCCAATATAGTATACTAATTTTGTACCAAACTTCATCTTCCCCCGTTAACGGTAAGCCAAGAAATCTCAAGTACCGCATAGCATCATTTTAAGATGAAAAAATCGCACTTTAAGATGCTTAACACCCCATTGGCACGCCCCCATTACTCCTATCCAATCAATTATGGTCGGAATATCGAGAGGGGCGGCGAAGGTATTTTATCAAAAATTAATAATTATCCTCCTATTATTAGGAAAAGCACAGCATCAATAAATGTACCATTTTCTTAACATTTTACAAAATTATTTACGCAAGTGCGGTAAATACACCTACTCCAGCATCTTAAGTCCTGGACCAAAAGTAATAAAACAGAAAGATTGCCAATATAGTATACTAATTTTGTACCAAACTTCATCTTCCCCCGTTAACGGTAAGCCAAGAAATCTCAAGTACCGCATAGCATCATTTTAAGATGAAAAAATCGCACTTCAAGATGCTTAACACCCCATTGGCACGCCCCCATTACTCCTATCCAATCAATTATGGTCGGAATATCGAGAGGGGCGGCGAAGGTATTTTATCAAAAATTAATAATTATCCTCCTATTATTAGGAAAAGCACAGCATCAATAAATGTACCATTTTCTTAACATTTTACAAAATTATTTACGCAAGTGCGGTAAATACACCTACTCCAGCATCTTAAGTCCTGGACCAAAAGTAATAAAACAGAAAGATTGCCAATATAGTATACTAATTTTGTACCAAACTTCATCTTCCCCCGTTAACGGTAAGCCAAGAAATCTCAAGTACCGCATAGCATCATTTTAAGATGAAAAAATCGCACTTCAAGATGCTTAACACCCCATTGGCACGCCCCCATTACTCCTATCCAATCAATTATGGTCGGAATATCGAGAGGGGCGGCGAAGGTATTTTATCAAAAATTAATAATTATCCTCCTATTATTAGGAAAAGCACAGCATCAATAAATGTACCATTTTCTTAACATTTTACAAAATTATTTACGCAAGTGCGGTAAATACACCTACTCCAGCATCTTAAGTCCTGGACCAAAAGTAATAAAACAGAAAGATGGCCAATATAGTATACTAATTTTGTACCAAACTTCATCTTCCCCCGTTAACGGTAAGCCAAGAAATCTCAAGTACCGCATAGCATCATTTTAAGATGAAAAAATCGCACTTTAAGATGCTTAACACCCCATTGGCACGCCCCCATTACTCCTATCCAATCAATTATGGTCGGAATATCGAGAGGGGCGGCGAAGGTATTTTATCAAAAATTAATAATTATCCTCCTATTATTAGGAAAAGCACAGCATCAATAAATGTACCATTTTCTTAACATTTTACAAAATTATTTACGCAAGTGCGGTAAATACACCTACTCCAGCATCTTAAGTCCTGGACCAAAAGTAATAAAACAGAAAGATTGCCAATATAGTATACTAATTTTGTACCAAACTTCATCTTCCCCCGTTAACGGTAAGCCAAGAAATCTCAAGTACCGCATAGCATCATTTTAAGATGAAAAAATCGCACTTCAAGATGCTTAACACCCCATTGGCACGCCCCCATTACTCCTATCCAATCAATTATGGTCGGAATATCGAGAGGGGCGGCGAAGGTATTTTATCAAAAATTAATAATTATCCTCCTATTATTAGGAAAAGCACAGCATCAATAAATGTACCATTTTCTTAACATTTTACAAAATTATTTACGCAAGTGCGGTAAATACACCTACTCCAGCATCTTAAGTCCTGGACCAAAAGTAATAAAACAGAAAGATTGCCAATATAGTATACTAATTTTGTACCAAACTTCATCTTCCCCCGTTAACGGTAAGCCAAGAAATCTCAAGTACCGCATAGCATCATTTTAAGATGAAAAAATCGCACTTCAAGATGCTTAACACCCCATTGGCACGCCCCCATTACTCCTATCCAATCAATTATGGTCGGAATATCGAGAGGGGCGGCGAAGGTATTTTATCAAAAATTAATAATTATCCTCCTATTATTAGGAAAAGCACAGCATCAATAAATGTACCATTTTCTTAACATTTTACAAAATTATTTACGCAAGTGCGGTAAATACACCTACTCCAGCATCTTAAGTCCTGGACCAAAAGTAATAAAACAGAAAGATTGCCAATATAGTATACTAATTTTGTACCAAACTTCATCTTCCCCCGTTAACGGTAAGCCAAGAAATCTCAAGTACCGCATAGCATCATTTTAAGATGAAAAAATCGCACTTCAAGATGCTTAACACCCCATTGGCACGCCCCCATTACTCCTATCCAATCAATTATGGTCGGAATATCGAGAGGGGCGGCGAAGGTATTTTATCAAAAATTAATAATTATCCTCCTATTATTAGGAAAAGCACAGCATCAATAAATGTACCATTTTCTTAACATTTTACAAAATTATTTACGCAAGTGCGGTAAATACACCTACTCCAGCATCTTAAGTCCTGGACCAAAAGTAATAAAACAGAAAGATTGCCAATATAGTATACTAATTTTGTACCAAACTTCATCTTCCCCCGTTAACGGTAAGCCAAGAAATCTCAAGTACCGCATAGCATCATTTTAAGATGAAAAAATCGCACTTCAAGATGCTTAACACCCCATTGGCACGCCCCCATTACTCCTATCCAATCAATTATGGTCGGAATATCGAGAGGGGCGGCGAAGGTATTTTATCAAAAATTAATAATTATCCTCCTATTATTAGGAAAAGCACAGCATCAATAAATGTACCATTTTCTTAACATTTTACAAAATTATTTACGCAAGTGCGGTAAATACACCTACTCCAGCATCTTAAGTCCTGGACCAAAAGTAATAAAACAGAAAGATGGCCAATATAGTATACTAATTTTGTACCAAACTTCATCTTCCCCCGTTAACGGTAAGCCAAGAAATCTCAAGTACCGCATAGCATCATTTTAAGATGAAAAAATCGCACTTTAAGATGCTTAACACCCCATTGGCACGCCCCCATTACTCCTATCCAATCAATTATGGTCGGAATATCGAGAGGGGCGGCGAAGGTATTTTATCAAAAATTAATAATTATCCTCCTATTATTAGGAAAAGCACAGCATCAATAAATGTACCATTTTCTTAACATTTTACAAAATTATTTACGCAAGTGCGGTAAATACACCTACTCCAGCATCTTAAGTCCTGGACCAAAAGTAATAAAACAGAAAGATTGCCAATATAGTATACTAATTTTGTACCAAACTTCATCTTCCCCCGTTAACGGTAAGCCAAGAAATCTCAAGTACCGCATAGCATCATTTTAAGATGAAAAAATCGCACTTCAAGATGCTTAACACCCCATTGGCACGCCCCCATTACTCCTATCCAATCAATTATGGTCGGAATATCGAGAGGGGCGGCGAAGGTATTTTATCAAAAATTAATAATTATCCTCCTATTATTAGGAAAAGCACAGCATCAATAAATGTACCATTTTCTTAACATTTTACAAAATTATTTACGCAAGTGCGGTAAATACACCTACTCCAGCATCTTAAGTCCTGGACCAAAAGTAATAAAACAGAAAGATTGCCAATATAGTATACTAATTTTGTACCAAACTTCATCTTCCCCCGTTAACGGTAAGCCAAGAAATCTCAAGTACCGCATAGCATCATTTTAAGATGAAAAAATCGCACTTCAAGATGCTTAACACCCCATTGGCACGCCCCCATTACTCCTATCCAATCAATTATGGTCGGAATATCGAGAGGGGCGGCGAAGGTATTTTATCAAAAATTAATAATTATCCTCCTATTATTAGGAAAAGCACAGCATCAATAAATGTACCATTTTCTTAACATTTTACAAAATTATTTACGCAAGTGCGGTAAATACACCTACTCCAGCATCTTAAGTCCTGGACCAAAAGTAATAAAACAGAAAGATGGCCAATATAGTATACTAATTTTGTACCAAACTTCATCTTCCCCCGTTAACGGTAAGCCAAGAAATCTCAAGTACCGCATAGCATCATTTTAAGATGAAAAAATCGCACTTTAAGATGCTTAACACCCCATTGGCACGCCCCCATTACTCCTATCCAATCAATTATGGTCGGAATATCGAGAGGGGCGGCGAAGGTATTTTATCAAAAATTAATAATTATCCTCCTATTATTAGGAAAAGCACAGCATCAATAAATGTACCATTTTCTTAACATTTTACAAAATTATTTACGCAAGTGCGGTAAATACACCTACTCCAGCATCTTAAGTCCTGGACCAAAAGTAATAAAACAGAAAGATTGCCAATATAGTATACTAATTTTGTACCAAACTTCATCTTCCCCCGTTAACGGTAAGCCAAGAAATCTCAAGTACCGCATAGCATCATTTTAAGATGAAAAAATCGCACTTCAAGATGCTTAACACCCCATTGGCACGCCCCCATTACTCCTATCCAATCAATTATGGTCGGAATATCGAGAGGGGCGGCGAAGGTATTTTATCAAAAATTAATAATTATCCTCCTATTATTAGGAAAAGCACAGCATCAATAAATGTACCATTTTCTTAACATTTTACAAAATTATTTACGCAAGTGCGGTAAATACACCTACTCCAGCATCTTAAGTCCTGGACCAAAAGTAATAAAACAGAAAGATTGCCAATATAGTATACTAATTTTGTACCAAACTTCATCTTCCCCCGTTAACGGTAAGCCAAGAAATCTCAAGTACCGCATAGCATCATTTTAAGATGAAAAAATCGCACTTCAAGATGCTTAACACCCCATTGGCACGCCCCCATTACTCCTATCCAATCAATTATGGTCGGAATATCGAGAGGGGCGGCGAAGGTATTTTATCAAAAATTAATAATTATCCTCCTATTATTAGGAAAAGCACAGCATCAATAAATGTACCATTTTCTTAACATTTTACAAAATTATTTACGCAAGTGCGGTAAATACACCTACTCCAGCATCTTAAGTCCTGGACCAAAAGTAATAAAACAGAAAGATTGCCAATATAGTATACTAATTTTGTACCAAACTTCATCTTCCCCCGTTAACGGTAAGCCAAGAAATCTCAAGTACCGCATAGCATCATTTTAAGATGAAAAAATCGCACTTCAAGATGCTTAACACCCCATTGGCACGCCCCCATTACTCCTATCCAATCAATTATGGTCGGAATATCGAGAGGGGCGGCGAAGGTATTTTATCAAAAATTAATAATTATCCTCCTATTATTAGGAAAAGCACAGCATCAATAAATGTACCATTTTCTTAACATTTTACAAAATTATTTACGCAAGTGCGGTAAATACACCTACTCCAGCATCTTAAGTCCTGGACCAAAAGTAATAAAACAGAAAGATGGCCAATATAGTATACTAATTTTGTACCAAACTTCATCTTCCCCCGTTAACGGTAAGCCAAGAAATCTCAAGTACCGCATAGCATCATTTTAAGATGAAAAAATCGCACTTTAAGATGCTTAACACCCCATTGGCACGCCCCCATTACTCCTATCCAATCAATTATGGTCGGAATATCGAGAGGGGCGGCGAAGGTATTTTATCAAAAATTAATAATTATCCTCCTATTATTAGGAAAAGCACAGCATCAATAAATGTACCATTTTCTTAACATTTTACAAAATTATTTACGCAAGTGCGGTAAATACACCTACTCCAGCATCTTAAGTCCTGGACCAAAAGTAATAAAACAGAAAGATGGCCAATATAGTATACTAATTTTGTACCAAACTTCATCTTCCCCCGTTAACGGTAAGCCAAGAAATCTCAAGTACCGCATAGCATCATTTTAAGATGAAAAAATCGCACTTTAAGATGCTTAACACCCCATTGGCACGCCCCCATTACTCCTATCCAATCAATTATGGTCGGAATATCGAGAGGGGCGGCGAAGGTATTTTATCAAAAATTAATAATTATCCTCCTATTATTAGGAAAAGCACAGCATCAATAAATGTACCATTTTCTTAACATTTTACAAAATTATTTACGCAAGTGCGGTAAATACACCTACTCCAGCATCTTAAGTCCTGGACCAAAAGTAATAAAACAGAAAGATTGCCAATATAGTATACTAATTTTGTACCAAACTTCATCTTCCCCCGTTAACGGTAAGCCAAGAAATCTCAAGTACCGCATAGCATCATTTTAAGATGAAAAAATCGCACTTCAAGATGCTTAACACCCCATTGGCACGCCCCCCATTACTCCTATCCAATCAATTATGGTCGGAATATCGAGAGGGGCGGCGAAGGTATTTTATCAAAAATTAATAATTATCCTCCTATTATTAGGAAAAGCACAGCATCAATAAATGTACCATTTTCTTAACATTTTACAAAATTATTTACGCAAGTGCGGTAAATACACCTACTCCAGCATCTTAAGTCCTGGACCAAAAGTAATAAAACAGAAAGATGGCCAATATAGTATACTAATTTTGTACCAAACTTCATCTTCCCCCGTTAACGGTAAGCCAAGAAATCTCAAGTACCGCATAGCATCATTTTAAGATGAAAAAATCGCACTTTAAGATGCTTAACACCCCATTGGCACGCCCCCATTACTCCTATCCAATCAATTATGGTCGGAATATCGAGAGGGGCGGCGAAGGTATTTTATCAAAAATTAATAATTATCCTCCTATTATTAGGAAAAGCACAGCATCAATAAATGTACCATTTTCTTAACATTTACAAAATTATTTACGCAAGTGCGGTAAATACACCTACTCCAGCATCTTAAGTCCTGGACCAAAAGTAATAAAACAGAAAGATTGCCAATATAGTATACTAATTTTGTACCAAACTTCATCTTCCCCCGTTAACGGTAAGCCAAGAAATCTCAAGTACCGCATAGCATCATTTTAAGATGAAAAAATCGCACTTCAAGATGCTTAACACCCCATTGGCACGCCCCCATTACTCCTATCCAATCAATTATGGTCGGAATATCGAGAGGGGCGGCGAAGGTATTTTATCAAAAATTAATAATTATCCTCCTATTATTAGGAAAAGCACAGCATCAATAAATGTACCATTTTCTTAACATTTTACAAAATTATTTACGCAAGTGCGGTAAATACACCTACTCCAGCATCTTAAGTCCTGGACCAAAAGTAATAAAACAGAAAGATTGCCAATATAGTATACTAATTTTGTACCAAACTTCATCTTCCCCCGTTAACGGTAAGCCAAGAAATCTCAAGTACCGCATAGCATCATTTTAAGATGAAAAAATCGCACTTCAAGATGCTTAACACCCCATTGGCACGCCCCCATTACTCCTATCCAATCAATTATGGTCGGAATATCGAGAGGGGCGGCGAAGGTATTTTATCAAAAATTAATAATTATCCTCCTATTATTAGGAAAAGCACAGCATCAATAAATGTACCATTTTCTTAACATTTTACAAAATTATTTACGCAAGTGCGGTAAATACACCTACTCCAGCATCTTAAGTCCTGGACCAAAAGTAATAAAACAGAAAGATGGCCAATATAGTATACTAATTTTGTACCAAACTTCATCTTCCCCCGTTAACGGTAAGCCAAGAAATCTCAAGTACCGCATAGCATCATTTTAAGATGAAAAAATCGCACTTTAAGATGCTTAACACCCCATTGGCACGCCCCCATTACTCCTATCCAATCAATTATGGTCGGAATATCGAGAGGGGCGGCGAAGGTATTTTATCAAAAATTAATAATTATCCTCCTATTATTAGGAAAAGCACAGCATCAATAAATGTACCATTTTCTTAACATTTTACAAAATTATTTACGCAAGTGCGGTAAATACACCTACTCCAGCATCTTAAGTCCTGGACCAAAAGTAATAAAACAGAAAGATTGCCAATATAGTATACTAATTTTGTACCAAACTTCATCTTCCCCCGTTAACGGTAAGCCAAGAAATCTCAAGTACCGCATAGCATCATTTTAAGATGAAAAAATCGCACTTCAAGATGCTTAACACCCCATTGGCACGCCCCCATTACTCCTATCCAATCAATTATGGTCGGAATATCGAGAGGGGCGGCGAAGGTATTTTATCAAAAATTAATAATTATCCTCCTATTATTAGGAAAAGCACAGCATCAATAAATGTACCATTTTCTTAACATTTTACAAAATTATTTACGCAAGTGCGGTAAATACACCTACTCCAGCATCTTAAGTCCTGGACCAAAAGTAATAAAACAGAAAGATTGCCAATATAGTATACTAATTTTGTACCAAACTTCATCTTCCCCCGTTAACGGTAAGCCAAGAAATCTCAAGTACCGCATAGCATCATTTTAAGATGAAAAAATCGCACTTCAAGATGCTTAACACCCCATTGGCACGCCCCCATTACTCCTATCCAATCAATTATGGTCGGAATATCGAGAGGGGCGGCGAAGGTATTTTATCAAAAATTAATAATTATCCTCCTATTATTAGGAAAAGCACAGCATCAATAAATGTACCATTTTCTTAACATTTTACAAAATTATTTACGCAAGTGCGGTAAATACACCTACTCCAGCATCTTAAGTCCTGGACCAAAAGTAATAAAACAGAAAGATTGCCAATATAGTATACTAATTTTGTACCAAACTTCATCTTCCCCCGTTAACGGTAAGCCAAGAAATCTCAAGTACCGCATAGCATCATTTTAAGATGAAAAAATCGCACTTCAAGATGCTTAACACCCCATTGGCACGCCCCCATTACTCCTATCCAATCAATTATGGTCGGAATATCGAGAGGGGCGGCGAAGGTATTTTATCAAAAATTAATAATTATCCTCCTATTATTAGGAAAAGCACAGCATCAATAAATGTACCATTTTCTTAACATTTTACAAAATTATTTACGCAAGTGCGGTAAATACACCTACTCCAGCATCTTAAGTCCTGGACCAAAAGTAATAAAACAGAAAGATTGCCAATATAGTATACTAATTTTGTACCAAACTTCATCTTCCCCCGTTAACGGTAAGCCAAGAAATCTCAAGTACCGCATAGCATCATTTTAAGATGAAAAAATCGCACTTCAAGATGCTTAACACCCCATTGGCACGCCCCCATTACTCCTATCCAATCAATTATGGTCGGAATATCGAGAGGGGCGGCGAAGGTATTTTATCAAAAATTAATAATTATCCTCCTATTATTAGGAAAAGCAC
>CAXIWC010000098.1:22500-27500 GCA_964036015.1 Leptarthrus brevirostris | reverse complement strand
GGGTCACAACATATATGCTCAAGGTACGCTCTAGTTAGAGGCATATATAATATATAAATATATTAAAATGCATAACTATATAGAACGCCCCGGGATGGAATATATATATTAAAATATATATAATTGATCCCATTAAAAACAGTTAAGTTAATTATGCCTTTAGGTTTTAAATACCCAATGACTTGCACACATGTTAGACTCCTTGGTCCGTGTTTCAAGACGGGTCCCGAAGGTATCCTAAATCTATAGCATTGTTAATCATATAAACGCATATAATAAAAAAAATAATACATGATTATTCTTATATTATAACATATGTGTAATATGTAAGCGTTATATATATAAAAATCTGTCAATAATTTATCTGTAACCGTATTTAAATTGGATTTTATATATATTATAAATAAATTTATAATAAAATATAAACTGATCCAAACGGAACTTATGATAAATTTTTAATTATATTAACAGATTACAATGTCCTTATATGAAAAAATTGCACATCATTTACACATTAAATAATATTAATGCATTATTAATGATGAATTTTTCATATTGGATATTTAGGTTCATCGGGCTTAACCTCTAAGCAGTTTCACGTACTATTTAACTCTCTATTCAGAGTTCTTTTCAACTTTCCCTCACGGTACTTGTTTGCTATCGGTCTCATGGTTATATTTAGTTTTAGATGGAGTTTACCACCATATTAGTGCTGCACTATCAAGCAACACGACTCTTAGGAAATATCTTCTAGTAATCATTAACGTCACCTACGGGCCTGGCACCCTCTATGGGTAAATGGCCTCATTTAAGAAGGACTTGAACTGTTAATTTATCATACTAGATTATAGATATTCCATACACTGCATCTTATATTTGTTAATATAACAAAATAACTTAGTGCTGAACTTGATTTCTTTTCGCTCGCCGCTACTAAGAAAATCCTAGTTAGTTTCTTTTCCTTCCCTCATTAATATGCTTAAATTCAGGGAGTAATCTCATATGAGTTGAGGTTGTTTAAAAAAATAAATTAGCTTTTATATTAAACTTAAATCAAATGAGCTATTCTCTAAATAAAAAATTGATTTTATATCTAGATATGCTATTTAAACATTTGATTTAAATAAAAGCATAAATATATTTAATTATTAATATTATAAAGAATACGTTAATATTCTTTAATAATATAACATGTGCTATAAAAGAGATAAATTAATATCTCTTTTAGCAACTTTATAATGAAAGTCTTACAACCCTCAACCATATGTAGTCCATGCAGCACTTTAAAATAAATTAAAGTACATATAGCATGAACTGCAATATGCGTTCAAAATGTCGATGTTCATGTGTCCTGCAGTTCACACGATGACGCACAGTTTGCTGCGTTCTTCATCGACCCATGAGCCAAGTGATCCTCCGCTTAGAGTATAACTTTTTAATTTTGTTTATTTATGTCAAATATTTTAAATAATGAATATATAATTATATGTTGCGAATGTCCAAAATTTATTATTTCTAATAAATCTTTACTTAATAAGTACAACAAATTATACATTGTTTGTGGCGCAATTAAGTTAATTAAATTAATTAATTAACCAGGGGGATGTCCCACAACCCCTTAACCGAGAAGATCTGACAACTTCTTCAGTTTTTTTAAGCAATTTAGCCCGTGACGTCCATCCAAGTAATACTAGTATGGATAGTCACAGGCTATTCTTTATTTGCAACTTTATTTTGCTAATAACAAGATAAAAATCTTCTTAAAGCAACTTAGCCTGTGACGTCCATCCTAGGAATACTAGTATGGATAGTCACAGGCTTGCTATTTATGAATTAATCAAATTCATTCTTTAATAGAAAGGATAAGCTAATATCAATTCTAGTTATTATAGTAAATATGTTTTATTGGAAGTTTCATTAACTTTAATGATCCTTCCGCAGGTTCACCTACGGAAACCTTGTTACGACTTTTACTTCCTCTAAATAATCAAGTTTGGTCAACTTTTGTGAAACATCCGTAACACCAAGGCGTCACAGAGATCACGTCCGGAGACCTCACTAAATAATTCAATCGGTAGTAGCGACGGGCGGTGTGTACAAAGGGCAGGGACTTAGTCAATGCGAGTTAATGACTCGCACTTACTGGGAATTCCAAGTTCATGTGAACAGTTTCAGTTCACAATCCCAAGCATGAAAGTGATTCAGCGGTTTACCCGGACCTCTCGGTCTAGGAAATACACGTTGATACTTTCATTGTAGCGCGCGTGCAGCCCAGGACATCTAAGGGCATCACAGACCTGTTATTGCTCAATCTCATTATTGCTAAACGCAATTTGTCCATTTAAGAAGCTAGTGTCCGTATTAATGGGACAAACAAACAGGTACGACTCCACCCAATATAAACAAAATCAGAACAGTCCTACATTTGCATGTAGGGGTGCTGTTAAGCCAGTTATATCAAGGTTTCAACATCATAATCCTGAATGCATCTATTTAACATATTTGAGTCTCGTTCGTTATCGGAATTAACCAGACAAATCACTCCACGAACTAAGAACGGCCATGCACCACCACCTATAGATTCGAGAAAGAGCTATCAATCTGTCTTACTCATTTATATTCGGACCTGGTAGGCTTTCCCGTGTTGAGTCAAATTAAGCCGCAGGCTCCACTCCTGGTGGTGCCCTTCCGTCAATTCCTTTAAGTTTCAGCTTTGCAACCATACTTCCCCCGGAGCCCAAAAGCTTTGGTTTCCCGGGAAGCGACTGAGAGAGCCATAATAGTAGCTACACCCAATTGCTAGCTGGCATCGTTTATGGTTAGAACTAGGGCGGTATCTGATCGCCTTCGAGCCTCTAACTTTCGTTCTTGATTAATGAAAACATCTTTGGCAAATGCTTTCGCTTAAGTTAGTCTTACGACGGTCCAAGAATTTCACCTCTCGCGTCGTAATACTAATGCCCCCAACTGCTTCTATTAATCATTACCTCTTGATCTAAAAACCAATGAAAGTAGAACAGAGGTCTTATTTCATTATTCCATGCACAAAATATTCAGGCGTTTGAAGCCTGCTTTAAGCACTCTAATTTGTTCAAAGTAATTGTACCGGCCCACAACAACACTCGATAAAGAGCACTGAAGCGGGTATAAATAGGAGTTATATATATTAAATTCAATAAATTGAAAAAATATATATTAGAACTCCACCGGTAATACGCTCGCATAACATAAGGTAACGTACGAACCAATACTTTAGTTGTACTACCCGTATGGAGCACAGATTCAACTACGAACGTTTTAACCGCAACAACTTTAATATACGCTATTAGAGCTGGAATTACCGCGGCTGCTGGCACCAGACTTGCCCTCTAATGGGTCCTTGTTAAAGGATTTAAAGTGTACTCATTCCAATTACAGGGCCTCGGATATGAGTCCTGTATTGTTATTTTTCGTCACTACCTCCCCGTACTGGGAGTGGGTAATTTACGCGCCTGCTGCCTTCCTTAGATGTGGTAGCCGTTTCTCAGGCTCCCTCTCCGGAATCGAACCCTGATTCCCCGTTACCCGTTGCAACCATGGTAGTCCAAGATACTACCATCAATAGTTGATAGGGCAGACATTTGAAAGATCTGTCGTCGGTACAAGACCATACGATCTGCAAATTATCTAGAGTTCAACCATTATTACGATCCCCTAAGGTATCGCTTGGTTTTAGCCTAATAAAAGCACACGTCCCAAAGGTCCGTGTTTATATTGCATGTATTAGCTCTAGAATTACCACAGTTATCCAAGTAACTGTTAACGATCTAATAAACCATAACTGATATAATGAGCCTTTTGCGGTTTCACTTTAGAATTGTTTGTACTTAGACATGCATGGCTTAATCTTTGAGACAAGCATATAACTACTGGCAGGATCAACCAGAATAATGTTCACATTTTGTTTTTATATATATTGTAATAACAATATATATATTATTATTAATTATTTAATTAATTTATTTATCTACTTTCACAATTTACATATTGTAAAAATAAATTTATTTATTCTTTCAACAACTTTCAATATATTTTTAGATCTCGTCTAAATTTTTTAGAAGGGTTGACTTAACCCCTTGTGGCTTTCTTATAATAATAAGTTTTAGCAAATCAAAGAGAAACGTTTTTTGAAATGAGAAATTTTCTCATATATAATTTGACTATATAAGATCATCTCTATATTTCTATAAAATCGATCATAGTCGTACCTGGAGAATATTTTTTGCAAGTATTACTGAAACACTTGATTCAGACAACAGTCCATACAATGGTTCTGGGGAACCAACTAGCTAAACTAATACAATCATCACATATGAAAATAAGTCTGAACCTTATGATTCGATATGTACATGCACATTTTTTGTGTTATTGTAAAAATTGCTTTAAAGTGCTTTCTATGCTAAAATAGGGTAAAAAAAATTTTATGAAATTTTTTCATATAGTTATGATAATAAATTTTACCTCATTTTATAAATGGTAACAAAATTATATCTCTGGAATATAAACTTATCATGAAAATTATTTGAATTTTCTTAGTAGATGACATTTTTTAATACAATCATCACATATGAAAATAAGTCTGAACCTTATGATTCGATATGTACATGCACATTTTTTGTGTTATTGTAAAAATTGCTTTAAAGTGCTTTCTATGCTAAAATAGAGTAAAAAAAATTTTATGAAATTTTTTCATATAGTTATGATAATAAATTTTACCTCATTTTATAAATGGTAACAAATTTATATCTCTGGAATATAAAATTATCATGAAAATTATTTGAATTTTCTTAGTAGATGACATTTTTTAATATAATCATCACATATGAAAATAAGTCTGAACCTTATGATTCGATATGTACATGCACATTTTTCGTGTTATTGTAAAAATTGCTTTAAAGTGCTTTCTATGCTAAAATAGAGTAAAAAAAATTTTATGAAATTTTTTCATATAGTTATGATAA
>CAXIWC010000098.1:12500-15000 GCA_964036015.1 Leptarthrus brevirostris | reverse complement strand
CTCTTTTAGCAACTTTATAATGAAAGTCTTACAACCCTCAACCATATGTAGTCCATGCAGCACTTTAAAATAAATTAAAGTACATATAGCATGAACTGCAATATGCGTTCAAAATGTCGATGTTCATGTGTCCTGCAGTTCACACGATGACGCACAGTTTGCTGCGTTCTTCATCGACCCATGAGCCAAGTGATCCTCCGCTTAGAGTATAACTTTTTAATTTTGTTTATTTATGTCAAATATTTTAAATAATGAATATATAATTATATGTTGCGAATGTCCAAAATTTATTATTTCTAATAAATCTTTACTTAATAAGTACAACAAATTATACATTGTTTGTGGCGCAATTAAGTTAATTAAATTAATTAATTAACCAGGGGGATGTCCCACAACCCCTTAACCGAGAAGATCTGACAACTTCTTCAGTTTTTTTAAGCAATTTAGCCCGTGACGTCCATCCAAGTAATACTAGTATGGATAGTCACAGGCTATTCTTTATTTGCAACTTTATTTTGCTAATAACAAGATAAAAATCTTCTTAAAGCAACTTAGCCTGTGACGTCCATCCTAGGAATACTAGTATGGATAGTCACAGGCTTGCTATTTATGAATTAATCAAATTCATTCTTTAATAGAAAGGATAAGCTAATATCAATTCTAGTTATTATAGTAAATATGTTTTATTGGAAGTTTCATTAACTTTAATGATCCTTCCGCAGGTTCACCTACGGAAACCTTGTTACGACTTTTACTTCCTCTAAATAATCAAGTTTGGTCAACTTTTGTGAAACATCCGTAACACCAAGGCGTCACAGAGATCACGTCCGGAGACCTCACTAAATAATTCAATCGGTAGTAGCGACGGGCGGTGTGTACAAAGGGCAGGGACTTAGTCAATGCGAGTTAATGACTCGCACTTACTGGGAATTCCAAGTTCATGTGAACAGTTTCAGTTCACAATCCCAAGCATGAAAGTGATTCAGCGGTTTACCCGGACCTCTCGGTCTAGGAAATACACGTTGATACTTTCATTGTAGCGCGCGTGCAGCCCAGGACATCTAAGGGCATCACAGACCTGTTATTGCTCAATCTCATTATTGCTAAACGCAATTTGTCCATTTAAGAAGCTAGTGTCCGTATTAATGGGACAAACAAACAGGTACGACTCCACCCAATATAAACAAAATCAGAACAGTCCTACATTTGCATGTAGGGGTGCTGTTAAGCCAGTTATATCAAGGTTTCAACATCATAATCCTGAATGCATCTATTTAACATATTTGAGTCTCGTTCGTTATCGGAATTAACCAGACAAATCACTCCACGAACTAAGAACGGCCATGCACCACCACCTATAGATTCGAGAAAGAGCTATCAATCTGTCTTACTCATTTATATTCGGACCTGGTAGGCTTTCCCGTGTTGAGTCAAATTAAGCCGCAGGCTCCACTCCTGGTGGTGCCCTTCCGTCAATTCCTTTAAGTTTCAGCTTTGCAACCATACTTCCCCCGGAGCCCAAAAGCTTTGGTTTCCCGGGAAGCGACTGAGAGAGCCATAATAGTAGCTACACCCAATTGCTAGCTGGCATCGTTTATGGTTAGAACTAGGGCGGTATCTGATCGCCTTCGAGCCTCTAACTTTCGTTCTTGATTAATGAAAACATCTTTGGCAAATGCTTTCGCTTAAGTTAGTCTTACGACGGTCCAAGAATTTCACCTCTCGCGTCGTAATACTAATGCCCCCAACTGCTTCTATTAATCATTACCTCTTGATCTAAAAACCAATGAAAGTAGAACAGAGGTCTTATTTCATTATTCCATGCACAAAATATTCAGGCGTTTGAAGCCTGCTTTAAGCACTCTAATTTGTTCAAAGTAATTGTACCGGCCCACAACAACACTCGATAAAGAGCACTGAAGCGGGTATAAATAGGAGTTATATATATTAAATTCAATAAATTGAAAAAATATATATTAGAACTCCACCGGTAATACGCTCGCATAACATAAGGTAACGTACGAACCAATACTTTAGTTGTACTACCCGTATGGAGCACAGATTCAACTACGAACGTTTTAACCGCAACAACTTTAATATACGCTATTAGAGCTGGAATTACCGCGGCTGCTGGCACCAGACTTGCCCTCTAATGGGTCCTTGTTAAAGGATTTAAAGTGTACTCATTCCAATTACAGGGCCTCGGATATGAGTCCTGTATTGTTATTTTTCGTCACTACCTCCCCGTACTGGGAGTGGGTAATTTACGCGCCTGCTGCCTTCCTTAGATGTGGTAGCCGTTTCTCAGGCTCCCTCTCCGGAATCGAACCCTGATTCCCCGTTACCCGTTGCAACCATGGTAGTCCAAGATACTACCATCAATAGTTGATAGGGCAGACATTTGAAAGATCTGTCGTCGGTACAAGACCATACGATCTGCAAATTATCTAGAGTTCAACCATTATTACGATCCCCTAAGGTATCGCTTGGTTTTAGCCTA
>CAXIWC010000098.1:0-7500 GCA_964036015.1 Leptarthrus brevirostris | reverse complement strand
CATATCTCTCTTCGAAAGACTTCCATGGTAGTACGACTATGAAACAGAAAAGAAAACTCTTTCGATATTTCTCGACGGCTTCTTTATGGTTGTTTCTGTTACCAGGATGAGCATTAAAGCCCATTTTTAATAACAAACGTATACTCAACAGGTTACGGAATTGGAACCGTATTCCCTTTCGTTCAAAATAATAAGTATATTAAAATAAATTAATATAACTTAACATTTTTCGGCTTTCGCCTTGAACTTAGGACCGACTAACTCGTGATCAACCACTGTTCACACGAAACCCTTCTCCACTTCAGTCCTCCAAGGTCTCATTCGATTATTTGCTACTACCACCAAGATCTGTACCAATGGCGGCTCCATGCAGGCTTACGCCAAACACTTCTACGCACACCATTGTACCCTCCTACTCATTAAAGTTTCAAAATTTATAAAAAAAAATATTTAATATAATGCACTGTATAAATCATATACTTTAACGGTGATGTATAGGCATACAACTTGAGCGCCATCCATTTTAAGGGCTAGTTGCTTCGGCAGGTGAGTTGTTACACACTCCTTAGCGGATTACGACTTCCATGTCCACCGACCTGCTGTTTTAAGCAACCAACGCCTTTCATGGTATCAGTATGAGTTGTTAATTTGGCGCCTTAACATCACGTTTGGTTCATCCCACAGCGCCAGTTCTGCTTACCAAAGTGGCCCACTGGGCACAATATATCACAACCTAAACCTTCATATCAAGAAAGGTTAGGTTCTTACCCATTTAAAGTTTGAGAATAGGTTAAGGTCGTTTCGGCCCTAAGGCCTCTAATCATTCGCTTTACCAGATAAGATTATTTTATATAATAATTAATTGCACCAGCTATCCTGAGGGAAACTTCGGAGGGAACCAGCTACTAGATAGTTCGATTGGTCTTTCGCCGCTATACTCAATTCTGACAATCGATTTGCACGTCAGAACTGCTTCGGTCTTCCATCAGGGTTTCCCCTGACTTCAACCTGATCAAGTATAGTTCACCATCTTTCGGGTCACAACATATATGCTCAAGGTACGCTCTAGTTAGAGGCATATATAATATATAAATATATTAAAATGCATAACTATATAGAACGCCCCGGGATGGAATATATATATTAAAATATATATAATTGATCCCATTAAAAACAGTTAAGTTAATTATGCCTTTAGGTTTTAAATACCCAATGACTTGCACACATGTTAGACTCCTTGGTCCGTGTTTCAAGACGGGTCCCGAAGGTATCCTAAATCTATAGCATTGTTAATCATATAAACGCATATAATAAAAAAAATAATACATGATTATTCTTATATTATAACATATGTGTGTAATATGTAAGCGTTATATATATAAAAATCTGTCAATAATTTATCTGTAACCGTATTTAAATTGGATTTTATATATATTATAAATAAATTTATAATAAAATATAAACTGATCCAAACGGAACTTATGATAAATTTTTAATTATATTAACAGATTACAATGTCCTTATATGAAAAAATTGCACATCATTTACACATTAAATAATATTAATGCATTATTAATGATGAATTTTTCATATTGGATATTTAGGTTCATCGGGCTTAACCTCTAAGCAGTTTCACGTACTATTTAACTCTCTATTCAGAGTTCTTTTCAACTTTCCCTCACGGTACTTGTTTGCTATCGGTCTCATGGTTATATTTAGTTTTAGATGGAGTTTACCACCATATTAGTGCTGCACTATCAAGCAACACGACTCTTAGGAAATATCTTCTAGTAATCATTAACGTCACCTACGGGCCTGGCACCCTCTATGGGTAAATGGCCTCATTTAAGAAGGACTTGAACTGTTAATTTATCATACTAGATTATAGATATTCCATACACTGCATCTTATATTTGTTAATATAACAAAATAACTTAGTGCTGAACTTGATTTCTTTTCGCTCGCCGCTACTAAGAAAATCCTAGTTAGTTTCTTTTCCTTCCCTCATTAATATGCTTAAATTCAGGGAGTAATCTCATATGAGTTGAGGTTGTTTAAAAAAATAAATTAGCTTTTATATTAAACTTAAATCAAATGAGCTATTCTCTAAATAAAAAATTGATTTTATATCTAGATATGCTATTTAAACATTTGATTTAAATAAAAGCATAAATATATTTAATTATTAATATTATAAAGAATACGTTAATATTCTTTAATAATATAACATGTGCTATAAAAGAGATAAATTAATATCTCTTTTAGCAACTTTATAATGAAAGTCTTACAACCCTCAACCATATGTAGTCCATGCAGCACTTTAAAATAAATTAAAGTACATATAGCATGAACTGCAATATGCGTTCAAAATGTCGATGTTCATGTGTCCTGCAGTTCACACGATGACGCACAGTTTGCTGCGTTCTTCATCGACCCATGAGCCAAGTGATCCTCCGCTTAGAGTATAACTTTTAATTTTGTTTATTTATGTCAAATATTTTAAATAATGAATATATAATTATATGTTGCGAATGTCCAAAATTTATTATTTCTAATAAATCTTTACTTAATAAGTACAACAAATTATACATTGTTTGTGGCGCAATTAAGTTAATTAAATTAATTAATTAACCAGGGGGATGTCCCACAACCCCTTAACCGAGAAGATCTGACAACTTCTTCAGTTTTTTTAAGCAATTTAGCCCGTGACGTCCATCCAAGTAATACTAGTATGGATAGTCACAGGCTATTCTTTATTTGCAACTTTATTTTGCTAATAACAAGATAAAAATCTTCTTAAAGCAACTTAGCCTGTGACGTCCATCCTAGGAATACTAGTATGGATAGTCACAGGCTTGCTATTTATGAATTAATCAAATTCATTCTTTAATAGAAAGGATAAGCTAATATCAATTCTAGTTATTATAGTAAATATGTTTTATTGGAAGTTTCATTAACTTTAATGATCCTTCCGCAGGTTCACCTACGGAAACCTTGTTACGACTTTTACTTCCTCTAAATAATCAAGTTTGGTCAACTTTTGTGAAACATCCGTAACACCAAGGCGTCACAGAGATCACGTCCGGAGACCTCACTAAATAATTCAATCGGTAGTAGCGACGGGCGGTGTGTACAAAGGGCAGGGACTTAGTCAATGCGAGTTAATGACTCGCACTTACTGGGAATTCCAAGTTCATGTGAACAGTTTCAGTTCACAATCCCAAGCATGAAAGTGATTCAGCGGTTTACCCGGACCTCTCGGTCTAGGAAATACACGTTGATACTTTCATTGTAGCGCGCGTGCAGCCCAGGACATCTAAGGGCATCACAGACCTGTTATTGCTCAATCTCATTATTGCTAAACGCAATTTGTCCATTTAAGAAGCTAGTGTCCGTATTAATGGGACAAACAAACAGGTACGACTCCACCCAATATAAACAAAATCAGAACAGTCCTACATTTGCATGTAGGGGTGCTGTTAAGCCAGTTATATCAAGGTTTCAACATCATAATCCTGAATGCATCTATTTAACATATTTGAGTCTCGTTCGTTATCGGAATTAACCAGACAAATCACTCCACGAACTAAGAACGGCCATGCACCACCACCTATAGATTCGAGAAAGAGCTATCAATCTGTCTTACTCATTTATATTCGGACCTGGTAGGCTTTCCCGTGTTGAGTCAAATTAAGCCGCAGGCTCCACTCCTGGTGGTGCCCTTCCGTCAATTCCTTTAAGTTTCAGCTTTGCAACCATACTTCCCCCGGAGCCCAAAAGCTTTGGTTTCCCGGGAAGCGACTGAGAGAGCCATAATAGTAGCTACACCCAATTGCTAGCTGGCATCGTTTATGGTTAGAACTAGGGCGGTATCTGATCGCCTTCGAGCCTCTAACTTTCGTTCTTGATTAATGAAAACATCTTTGGCAAATGCTTTCGCTTAAGTTAGTCTTACGACGGTCCAAGAATTTCACCTCTCGCGTCGTAATACTAATGCCCCCAACTGCTTCTATTAATCATTACCTCTTGATCTAAAAACCAATGAAAGTAGAACAGAGGTCTTATTTCATTATTCCATGCACAAAATATTCAGGCGTTTGAAGCCTGCTTTAAGCACTCTAATTTGTTCAAAGTAATTGTACCGGCCCACAACAACACTCGATAAAGAGCACTGAAGCGGGTATAAATAGGAGTTATATATATTAAATTCAATAAATTGAAAAAATATATATTAGAACTCCACCGGTAATACGCTCGCATAACATAAGGTAACGTACGAACCAATACTTTAGTTGTACTACCCGTATGGAGCACAGATTCAACTACGAACGTTTTAACCGCAACAACTTTAATATACGCTATTAGAGCTGGAATTACCGCGGCTGCTGGCACCAGACTTGCCCTCTAATGGGTCCTTGTTAAAGGATTTAAAGTGTACTCATTCCAATTACAGGGCCTCGGATATGAGTCCTGTATTGTTATTTTTCGTCACTACCTCCCCGTACTGGGAGTGGGTAATTTACGCGCCTGCTGCCTTCCTTAGATGTGGTAGCCGTTTCTCAGGCTCCCTCTCCGGAATCGAACCCTGATTCCCCGTTACCCGTTGCAACCATGGTAGTCCAAGATACTACCATCAATAGTTGATAGGGCAGACATTTGAAAGATCTGTCGTCGGTACAAGACCATACGATCTGCAAATTATCTAGAGTTCAACCATTATTACGATCCCCTAAGGTATCGCTTGGTTTTAGCCTAATAAAAGCACACGTCCCAAAGGTCCGTGTTTATATTGCATGTATTAGCTCTAGAATTACCACAGTTATCCAAGTAACTGTTAACGATCTAATAAACCATAACTGATATAATGAGCCTTTTGCGGTTTCACTTTAGAATTGTTTGTACTTAGACATGCATGGCTTAATCTTTGAGACAAGCATATAACTACTGGCAGGATCAACCAGAATAATGTTCACATTTTGTTTTTATATATATTGTAATAACAATATATATATTATTATTAATTATTTAATTAATTTATTTATCTACTTTCACAATTTACATATTGTAAAAATAAATTTATTTATTCTTTCAACAACTTTCAATATATTTTTAGATCTCGTCTAAATTTTTTAGAAGGGTTGACTTAACCCCTTGTGGCTTTCTTATAATAATAAGTTTTAGCAAATCAAAGAGAAACGTTTTTTGAAATGAGAAATTTTCTCATATATAATTTGACTATATAATATCATCTCTATATTTCTATAAAATCGATCATAGTCGTACCTGGAGAATATTTTTTGCAAGTATTACTGAAACACTTGATTCAGACAACAGTCCATACAATGGTTCTGGGGAACCAACTAGCTAAACTAATACAATCATCACATATGAAAATAAGTCTGAACCTTATGATTCGATATGTACATGCACATTTTTTGTGTTATTGTAAAAATTGCTTTAAAGTGCTTTCTATGCTAAAATAGGGTAAAAAAAATTTTATGAAATTTTTTTCATATAGTTATGATAATAAATTTTACCTCATTTTATAAATGGTAACAAAATTATATCTCTGGAATATAAACTTATCATGAAAATTATTTGAATTTCTTAGTAGATGACATTTTTTAATACAATCATCACATATGAAAATAAGTCTGAACCTTATGATTCGATATGTACATGCACATTTTTTGTGTTATTGTAAAAATTGCTTTAAAGTGCTTTCTATGCTAAAATAGAGTAAAAAAAATTTTATGAAATTTTTTCATATAGTTATGATAATAAATTTTACCTCATTTTATAAATGGTAACAAATTTATATCTCTGGAATATAAAATTATCATGAAAATTATTTGAATTTTCTTAGTAGATGACATTTTTTAATACAATCATCACATATGAAAATAAGTCTGAACCTTATGATTCGATATGTACATGCACATTTTTCGTGTTATTGTAAAAATTGCTTTAAAGTGCTTTCTATGCTAAAATAGAGTAAAAAAAATTTTATGAAATTTTTTCATATAGTTATGATAATAAATTTTACCTCATTTTATAAATGGTAACAAATTTATATCTCTGGAATATAAAATTATCATGAAAATTATTTGAATTTTCTTAGTAGATGACATTTTTGTTAGTTCTCGTAAATAGCTTTAAAATGCTAAATTGAGTAATTTTTATGAAAGTCTTTCATATGGTTGTGATAATAAATTTTACCTTATTTTATAACTGGTGACAAAATTATTATATTATTATATTATTATTTGAATTTTCTTAGTTGATGACATTTTTGTAAGTTCTCGCAAATAGCTTTAAAATGCTTAATTGAGTAATTTTTATGAAAGTCTTTCATATGGTTGTGATAATAAATTTTACCTTATTTTATAACTGGTAACAAATTTATGTATCTGTAATAAAAAGTAATCATGGAAATTATTTGAATTTTCTTAGTTGATGACATTTTTGTAAGTTCTCGCAAATAGCTTTAAAATGCTAAATTGAGTAATTTTTATGAAAGTCTTTCATATGGTTGTGATAATAAATCAGCCCGTCCAGTAATCAACCAACTTTGTAACCTAATACAATTTAATATATGATAATAATAATGTGCATACTGAATGCACAAATTGAAATTGTATTATCTATAAAATGGTGAATTAAATCAGCTCGGCTAGTTGTCAACCAACTTTGTAACCTTTTACAATTTCATATATGATAATAATAATGTTTAATGCACAAATTTGGTTGCAGTTATGTCTCTACAATATGATAATTTGAGGTTGACTATAAATTGATGAATTAATGCGGCTCGTTAAGTCATCAACCAACATTGTAACCTAATAGAATTTGATATATATATACCGAATTCACATATTGAAACTGTATTAGGTTACAATGTTGATTGGTGAGCTGATGGGCCGCGTTAATTTCAAGTAAATTTCTCCCAATTTTTCACAGTGTAGGACTGACCAACTTGTATTAGGTTACAATGTTTATTGATGACTTAACGAGCCGCATTAATTCATCAATTTATAGATGAATATTTCCCGGTAAGTTGTATTAGGTTACAATGTTGGTTGACAGACTAATGTTAAATGACTAGATAAACTAGTCAACTACTCTGCCAATCAGGCAATCAACCAATCAACTAATGAAGATTGGCAGAGTAGTTGACTAGTTTATCTAGTCAGCAAACATCAGTCTATCAATCAACCAAGAATTTATTACCACATATTCATAATATAAAGAGAAACGTGTATAATTTAATTTGACTATTTAAGATCATTTTTACAAGAAACATATTCTTTTTTGATAACGTCACTAGTTAAGTCACGTCCATCCAAGTAATACTAGTATGGATAGTCACAGGCTATTCTTTATTTGCAACTTTAATTTGCTAATAAAAGATAAAAATAATTTTAAGCAATTTAGCCCGTCACGTCCATCCAAGTAATACTAGTATGGATAGTCACAGGCTATTCTTTATTTGCAACTTTA
>CAXIWC010000097.1:0-19734 GCA_964036015.1 Leptarthrus brevirostris | reverse complement strand
GGAGTCCCACCTACTCGTGCAGATACCCGCGCTTGGGAGTCCCACCTACTCGTGCGGATACCCGCGCTTGGGAGTCCCATCTACTCGTGCGGATACCCGCGCGTGGGAGTCCCACCTACTCGTGCGGATACCCGCGCTTGGGAGTCCCACCTACTCGTGCGGATACCCGCGCTTGGGAGTCCCACCTACTCGTGGGGATACCCTCGCTTGGGAGTTCCACCTACTCGTGCGGATTCCCGCGCTTGGAGTCCCACCTACTCGTGCGGATACCCGCGCTTGGGTGTCCCACCTACTCGTGCGGATACCCGCGCTTGGGAGTCCCACCTATTCGTGCAAATATCCGCGCTGGGCAGTCCCACCTACTCGTACGGATGCCCGCGCTTGGGAGTCCCACCTACTCGCTCGGATACCCGCGCTTGGGAGTTCCACCTACTCGTGCAGATACCCGCGCTTGGGAGTCCCACCTACTCGTGCGGATACCCGCGCTTGGGAGTCCCATCTACTCGTGCGGATACACGCGCGTGGGAGTCCCACCTACTCGTGCGGATACCCGCGCTTGGGAGTCCCACCTACTCGTGCGGATACCCGCGCTTGGGAGTCCCATCTACTCGCGCGGATACCCGCGCTTGGGAGTCCCATCTACTCGTGCGGATACCCGCGCTTGGGAGTCCCACCTACTCGTGCGGATACCCACGCTTGGGAGTCCCACCTACTCGTGCAGATACCCGCGCTTGGGAGTCCCACCTACTCGTGCGTATACCCGCGCTTAGGAGTCCCACCTACTCGTGCGTATACCCGCGCTTGGGAGTCCCACCTACTCGTGCGGATACCCGCGCGTGGGAGTCCCACCTACTCGTGCGGATACCCGCGCTTGGGAGTCCCACCTACTCGTGGGGATACCCGCGCTTGGGAGTCCCACCTACTCTTGCAGATACCCGCGCTGGGGAGTCCCACCTACTCGTGCGGATACCCGCGCGTGGGAGTCCCACCTACTCGTGCGGATACCCGCGCTTGGGAGTCCCACCTACTCGTGGGGATACCCGCGCTTGGGAGTCCCACCTACTCTTGCTGATACCCGCGCTGGGGAGTCCCATCTACTCGTGCGGATACCCGCGCTTGGGTGTCCCACTTACTCGTGCGGATACCCGCGCTTGGGAGTCTCACCTACTCGTGCAAATCCCCGCGCTTGGGAGTCCCATCTACTCGTGCGGATACCCGCGCGTGGGAGTCCCACCTACTCGTGCGGATACCCGCGCTTGGGAGTCCCACCTACTCGTGCGGATACCCGCGCTTGGGAGTCCCACCTACTCGTGGGGATACCCGAGCTTGGGAGTTCCACCTACTCGTGCGGATTCCCGCGCTTGGGAGTCCCATCTACTCGTGCGGATACCCGCGCTTGGGAGTCCCATCTACTCGTGCGGATACCCGCGCGTGGGAGTCCGACCTACTCGTGCGGATACCCGCGCTTGGGAGTCCCATCTGCTCGTGCTGATACCCGCGCTTGGGAGTCCCACCTACTCGTGCAGATACCCGCGCTTGGGAGTCCCACCTACTCGTGCAGATACCCGCGCTTGGGAGTCCCACCTACTCGTGCGGATACCCGCGCTTGGGAGTCCCACCTACTCGTGCGGATACCCGCGCTTGGGAGTCCCACCTACTCGTGCAGATACCCGCGCTTGGGAGTCCCACCTACTCGTGCGGATACCCGCGCTTGGGAGTCCCACCTACTCGTGGGGATACCCGCGCTTGGGAGTCCCACCTACTCTTGCAGATACCCGCGCTGGGGAGTCCCATCTACTCGTGCGGATACCCGCGCTTGGGTGTCCCACTTACTCGTGCGGATACCCGCGCTTGGGAGTTTCACCTACTCGTGCAAATCCCCGCGCTTGGGAGTCCCACCTACTCGTGCGGATACCCGCGCTTGCGAGTCCCACCTACTCGTGCGGATACCCGCGCTGAGGAGTCCCACCTACTCGTGCGTATACCCGCGCTTAGGAGTCCCACCTACTCGTGCGTATACCCGCGCTTAGGAGTCCCACCTACTCATGCGGATACCCGCGCTTGAGAGTCCCACCTACTCGTGCAGATACCCGCGCTTGGGAGTCCCACCTACTCGTGCGGATACCCGCGCTTGGGAGTCCCACCTACTCGTGGGGATACCCGCGCTTGGGAGTCCCACCTACTCTTGCAGATACCCGCGCTGGGGAGTCCCATCTACTCGTGCGGATACCCGCGCTTGGGTGTCCCACTTACTCGTGCGGATACCCGCGCTTGGGAGTCTCACCTACTCGTGCAAATCCCCGCGCTTGGGAGTCCCACCTACCCGTGGGGATACCCGCGCTTGGGAGTTCCACCTACTCGTGCGGATACCCGCGCTTGGGAGACCCACCTACTCGTGCGGATACCCGCGCTTGGGAGTCCCACCTACTCGTGCAGATATCCGCGCTTGGGAGTCCCACCTACTCGTGCGGATATCCGCGCTTGGGAGTCCCATCTACTCGCGCGGATACCCGCGCTTGGGAGTCCCATCTACTCGTGCGGATACCCGCGCGTGGGAGTCCGACCTACTCGTGCGGATACCCGCGCTTGGGAGTCCCACCTACTCGTGGGGATACCCGCATTTGGGAGTTCCACCTACTCGTGCGGATACCCACGCTTGGGAGTTCCACCTACTCGTGCGGATACCCGCGCTTGGGAGTCCCACCTACTCGTGGGGATACCCGCGCTTGGTAGTCCCACCTACTCGTGCGGATACCCGCGCGTGGGAGGCCGACCTACTCGTGCGGATACCCGAGCTTGGGAGTCCTACCTACTCGTGCGGATACCCGCGCTTCGGAGTCCCATCTACTCGTGCGGATACCCGCGCTTGGGAGTCCCATCTACTCGTGCGGATATCCGCGCTTGGGAGTCCCATCTACTCGCGCGGATACCCGCGCTTGGGAGTCCCATCTACTCGTGCGGATACCCGCGCGTGGGAGTCCGACCTACTCGTGCGGATACCCGCGCTTGGGAGTCCCACCTACTCGTGGGGATACCCGCATTTGGGAGTTCCACCTACTCGTGCGGATACCCACGCTTGGGAGTTCCACCTACTCGTGCGGATACCCGCGCTTGGGAGTCCCACCTACTCGTGGGGATACCCGCGCTTGGTAGTCCCACCTACTCGTGCGGATACCCGCGCGTGGGAGGCCGACCTACTCGTGCGGATACCCGAGCTTGGGAGTCCTACCTACTCGTGCGGATACCCACGCTTGGGAGTCCCACCTACTCGTGCGGATACCCGCGCTTGGGAGTCCCACCTACTCGTGCAGATACCCGCGCTTGGCTGTCCCACCTACTCGTGCGGATACCCGCGCTTCGGAGTCCCATCTACTCGTGCGGATACCCGCGCTTGGGAGTCCCATCTACTCGTGCGGATACCCGCGCTTGGGAGTCCCATCTACTCGTGCGGATACCCGCGCTTGGGAGTCCCATCTACTCGTGCGGATACCCGCGCGTGGGAGTCCGACCTACTCGTGCGGATACCCGCGCTTGGGAGTCCCACCTGCTCGTGCTGATACCCGCGCTTGGAAGTCCCACCTACTCGTTCAGATACCCGCGCTTCGGAGTCCCATCTACTCGTGCGGATACCCGCGCTTGGGAGTCCCATCTACTCGTGCGGATACCCGCGCTTGGGAGTCCCATCTACTCGTGCGGATACCCGCGCTTGGGAGTCCCATCTACTCGTGCGGATACCCGCGCGTGGGAGTCCGACCTACTCGTGCGGATACCCGCGCTTCGGAGTCCCATCTACTCGTGCGGATACCCGCGCTTGGGAGTCCCATCTACTCGTGCGGATATCCGCGCTTGGGAGTCCCACCTACTCGTGCGGATATCCGCGCTTGGGAGTCCCATCTACTCGCGCGGATACCCGCGCTTGGGAGTCCCATCTACTCGTGCGGATACCCGCGCGTGGGAGTCCGACCTACTCGTGCGGATACCCGCGCTTGGGAGTCCCACCTACTCGTGGGGATACCCGCATTTGGGAGTTCCACCTACTCGTGCGGATACCCACGCTTGGGAGTTCCACCTACTCGTGCGGATACCCGCGCTTGGGAGTCCCACCTACTCGTGGGGATACCCGCGCTTGGTAGTCCCACCTACTCGTGCGGATACCCGCGCTTGGGAGTCCCACCTACTCGTGCAGATACCCGCGCTTGGCTGTCCCACCTACTCGTGCGGATACCCGCGCTTCGGAGTCCCATCTACTCGTGCGGATACCCGCGCTTGGGAGTCCCATCTACTCGTGCGGATACCCGCGCTTGGAAGTCCCACCTACTCGTGCGGATACCCGCGCTTGGGAGTCCCACTTACTCGTGCGGATACCCGCGCTTGGGAGTCCCACCTACTCGTGCGGATACCCGCGTTTGGGAGTCCCATCTACTCGTGCGGATACCCGCGCTTGGGAGTCCCATCTACTCGTGCGGATACCCGCGCGTGGGAGTCCGACCTACTCGTGCGGATACCCGCGCTTGGGAGTCCCACCTGCTCGTGCTGATACCCGCGCTTGGAAGTCCCACCTACTCGTTCAGATACCCGCGCTTGGGAGTCCCACCTACTCGTGCAGATACCCGCGCTTGGGAGTCCCACCTACTCGTGCGGATACCCGCGCTTGGGAGTCCCACCTACTCGTGCGGATACCCGCGCTTGGGAGTCTCACCTACTCGTGCAAATCCCCGCGCTTGGGAGTCCTACCTACTCGTGCGGATTCCCGCGGTTGGGTGTCCCACCTACTCGTGCGGATACCCGCGCTTGGGAGTCCGACCTACTCGTGCAGATACCCGCGCTTGGGAGTCCGACATACTCGTGCAGACACCCGCGCTTGGGAGTCATACAATGGTTCTGGGGAACCAACTAGCTAAACTAATACAATCATCACATATGAAAATAAGTCTGAACCTTATGATTCGATATGTACATGCACATTTTTTATGTTATTGTAAAAATTGCATTAAAGTGCTTTCTATGCTAAAATAGAGTAAAAAACATTTTATGAAATTTTTTCATATAGTTATGATAATGATTTTTACCTCATTATATAAATGGTGACAAATTTATGTCTCTGGAATAAAAAATTATCATGAAAATTATTTGACTTTTCTTAGTAGATGACATTTTTGTAAGTTCTCGTAAATAGCTTTAAAATGCTAAATTGAGTAATTTTTATGAAAGTCTTTAATATGGTTGTGATAATAAATTTTACCTTATTTTATAACTGGTAACAAATTTATGTATCTGTAATAAAAAGTAATCATAGAAATTATTTGAATTTTCTTAGTTGATGACATTTTTGTAAGTTCTCGTAAATAGCATTGACTCTCAAGCGCGGGTATCCGCACGAGTAGGTGGGACTCCCAAGCGCGGGTATCTGCACGAGTAGGTGGAACTCCCAAGCGCGGGTATCCGCACGAGTAGGAGGGACTCCCAAGCGCGGGTATCCGCACGAGTAGGTGGGACACCCAAGCGCGGGAATCCGCACGAGTAGGTGGGACTCCCAAGCGCGGGGATTTGCACGAGTAGGTGAGACTCCCAAGCGCGGGTATCCGCACGAGTAGGTGGGACTCCCAAGCGCGGGTATCCGCACGAGTAGGTGGGACACCCAAGCGCGGGAATCCGCATGAGTAGGTGGGACTCCCAAGCGCGGGTATCCGCAAGAGTAGATGGGACTCCCCAGCGCGGGTATCCGCACGAGTAGGTGGAACTCCCAAGCGCGGGTATCCGCACGAGTAGGTGGAACTCCCAAGCGCGGGTATCCCCAAGAGTAGGTGGGACTCCCAAGCGCGGGTATCCGCACGAGTAGGTGGGACTCCCACGCGCGGGTATCCGCACGAGCAGGTGGAACTCCCCAGCGCGGGTATCCGCACGAGCAGGTGGAACTCCAAAGCGCGGGTATCCGCACGAGTAGGTGGAACTCCCAAGCGCGGGTATCCCCTCGAGTAGGTGGTACTCCGAAGCGCGGGTATCCGCACGAGTAGGTGGGACTCCCCAGCGCGGGTATCCGCACGAGTAGGTGGGACTCCCAAGCGCGGGTATCCCCACGAGAAGGTGGGACCCCTAAGCGCGGGTATCCGCACGAGTAGGTGGGACTCCCCAGCGCGGGTATCCGCACGAGCAGGTGGAACTCCAAAGCGCGGGTATCCGCACGAGTAGGTGGAACTCCCAAGCGCGGGTATCCCCTCGAGTAGGTGGTACTCCCAAGCGCGGGGATTTGCACGAGTAGGTGAGACTCCCAAGCGCGGGTATCCGCACGAGTAGGTGGGACTCCCAAGCGCGGGTATCCGCACGAGTAGGTGGGACACCCAAGCGCGGGAATCCGCATGAGTAGGTGGGACTCCCAAGCGCGGGTATCCGCAAGAGTAGATGGGACTCCCAAGCGGGGGTATCCGCACGAGAAGGTGGGACCCCCAAGCGCGGGTATCTGCACGAGTAGGTGGGACTCCCCAGCGCGGGTATCCGCACGAGCAGGTGGAACTCCAAAGCGCGGGTATCCGCACGAGTAGGTGGAACTCCCAAGCGCGGGTATCCCCTCGAGTAGGTGGTACTCCGAAGCGCGGGTATCCGCACGAGTAGGTGGGACTCCCAAGCGCGGGTATCTGCACGAGTAGGTGGGACTCCCCAGCGCGGGTATCCGCACGAGTAGGTGGGACTCCCAAGCGCGGGTATCCCCACGAGTTGGTGGGACTCCCAAGCGCGGGTATCCGCAAGAGTAGGTGGGACTCCCCAGCGCGGGTATCCGCAAGAGTAGATGGGACTCCCCAGCGCGGGTATCCGCACGAGTAGGTGGAACTCCCAAGCGCGGGTATCCGCACGAGTAGGTGGGACTCTCCAGCGCGGGTTTCCGCACGAGTAGGTGGAACTCCCAAGCGCGGGTATCCGCACGAGTAGGTGGAACTCCCAAGCGCGGGTATCCCCACGAGTAGGTGGGACTCCCAAGCGCGGGTATCCCCACGAGTAGGTGGGACTCCCAAGCGCGGGTATCCGCACGAGTAGGTGGGACTCCCACGCGCGGGTATCCGCACGAGTACTCGTGCAAATCCCCGCGCTTGGGAGTCCCACCTACTCGTGCGGATACCCACGCTTGGGAGTCCCACCTACTCGTGCAGATACCCGCGCTTGGGAGTCCCACCTACTCGTGCGTATACCCGCGCTTAGGAGTCCCACCTACTCGTGCGTATACCCGCGCTTGGGAGTCCCACCTACTCGTGCGGATACCCGCGCGTGGGAGTCCCACCTACTCGTGCGGATACCCGCGCTTGGGAGTCCCACCTACTCGTGGGGATACCCGCGCTTGGGAGTCTCACCTACTCGTGCAAATCCCCGCGCTTGGGAGTCCTACCTACTCGTGCGGATTCCCGCGGTTGGGTGTCCCACCTACTCGTGCGGATACCCGCGCTTGGGAGTCCGACCTACTCGTGCAGATACCCGCGCTTGGGAGTCCGACATACTCGTGCAGACACCCGCGCTTGGGAGTCATACAATGGTTCTGGGGAACCAACTAGCTAAACTAATACAATCATCACATATGAAAATAAGTCTGAACCTTATGATTCGATATGTACATGCACATTTTTTGTGTTATTGTAAAAATTGCATTAAAGTGCTTTCTATGCTAAAATAGAGTAAAAAACATTTTATGAAATTTTTTCATATAGTTATGATAATGATTTTTACCTCATTATATAAATGGTGACAAATTTATGTCTCTGGAATAAAAAATTATCATGAAAATTATTTGACTTTTCTTAGTAGATGACATTTTTGTAAGTTCTCGTAAATAGCTTTAAAATGCTAAATTGAGTAATTTTTATGAAAGTCTTTAATATGGTTGTGATAATAAATTTTACCTTATTTTATAACTGGTAACAAATTTATGTATCTGTAATAAAAAGTAATCATAGAAATTATTTGAATTTTCTTAGTTGATGACATTTTTGTAAGTTCTCGTAAATAGCATTGACTCTCAAGCGCGGGTATCCGCACGAGTAGGTGGGACTCCCAAGCGCGGGTATCTGCAGGAGTAGGTGGAACTCCCAAGCGCGGGTATCCGCACGAGTAGGAGGGACTCCCAAGCGCGGGTATCCGCACGAGTAGGTGGGACACCCAAGCGCGGGAATCCGCACGAGTAGGTGGGACTCCCAAGCGCGGGTATTTGCACGAGTAGGTGAGACTCCCAAGCGCGGCTATCCGCACGAGTAGGTGGGACTCCCAAGCGCGGGTATCCGCACGAGTAGGTGGGACACCCAAGCGCGGGAATCCGCATGAGTAGGTGGGACTCCCAAGCGCGGGTATCCGCAAGAGTAGATGGGACTCCCCAGCGCGGGTATCCGCACGAGTAGGTGGAACTCCCAAGCGCGGGTATCCGCACGAGTAGGTGGAACTCCCAAGCGCGGGTATCCCCAAGAGTAGGTGGGACTCCCAAGCGCGGGTATCCGCACGAGTAGGTGGGACTCCCACGCGCGGGTATCCGCACGAGTAGATGGGACTCCCAAGCGGGGGTATCCGCACGAGAAGGTGGGACCCCCAAGCGCGGGTATCCGCACGAGTAGGTGGGACTCCCCAGCGCGGGTATCCGCACGAGCAGGTGGAACTCCCAAGCGCGGGTATCCGCACGAGTAGGTGGAACTCCCAAGCGCGGGTATCCCCTCGAGTAGGTGGTACTCCGAAGCGCGGGTATCCGCACGAGTAGATGGGACTCCCAAGCGCGGGTACCTGCACGAGTAGGTGGGACTCCCCAGCGCGGGTATCCGCACGAGTAGGTGGGACTCCCAAGCGCGGGTATCCCCACGAGTTGGTGGGACTCCCAAGCGCGGGTATCCGCAAGAGTAGGTGGGACTCCCCAGCGCGGGTATCCGCAAGAGTAGATGGGACTCCCCAGCGCGGGTATCCGCACGAGTAGGTGGAACTCCCAAGCGCGGGTATCCGCACGAGTAGGTGGGACTCTCCAGCGCGGGTTTCCGCACGAGTAGGTGGAACTCCCAAGCGCGGGTATCCGCACGAGTAGGTGGAACTCCCAAGCGCGGGTATCCCCACGAGTAGGTGGGACTCCCAAGCGCGGGTATCCCCACGAGTAGGTGGGACTCCCAAGCGCGGGTATCCGCACGAGTAGGTGGGACTCCCACGCGCGGGTATCCGCACGAGTACTCGTGCAAATCCCCGCGCTTGGGAGTCCCACCTACTCGTGCGGATACCCACGCTTGGGAGTCCCACCTACTCGTGCAGATACCCGCGCTTGGGAGTCCCACCTACTCGTGCGTATACCCGCGCTTAGGAGTCCCACCTACTCGTGCGTATACCCGCGCTTGGGAGTCCCACCTACTCGTGCGGATACCCGCGCGTGGGAGTCCCACCTACTCGTGCGGATACCCGCGCTTGGGAGTCCCACCTACTCGTGGGGATTCCCGCGCTTGGGAGTCCCACCTACTCTTGCAGATACCCGCGCTGGGGAGTCCCATCTACTCGTGCGGATACCCGCGCTTGGGTGTCCCACTTACTCGTGCGGATACCCGCGCTTGGGAGTCTCACCTACTCGTGCAAATCCCCGCGCTTGGGAGTCCCACCTACTCGTGCGGATACCCGCGCTTGGGAGTCCCACCTACTCGTGCAGATACCCGCGCTTGGGAGTCCCACCTACTCGTGCGGATACCCGCGCTTGGGAGTCCCATCTACTCGTGCGGATACCCGCGCTTGGGAGTCCCATCTACTCGTGCGGATACCCGCGCGTGGGAGTCCGACCTACTCGTGCGGATACCCGCGCTTGGGAGTCCCACCTGCTCGTGCTGATACCCGCGCTTGGGAGTCCCACCTACTCGTGCAGATACCCGCGCTTGGGAGTCCCACCTACTCGTGCAGATACCCGCGCTTGGGAGTCCCACCTACTCGTGCGGATACCCGCGCTTGGGAGTCCCACCTACTCGTGCGGATACCCGCGCTTGGGAGTCTCACCTACTCGTGCAAATCCCCGCGCTTGGGAGTTCTACCTACTCGTGCGGATTCCCGCGCTTGGGTGTCCCACCTACTCGTGCGGATACCCGCGCTTGGGAGTCCGACCTACTCGTGCAGATACCCGCGCTTGGGAGTCCGACATACTCGTGCAGACACCCGCGTTTGGGAGTCATACAATGGTTCTGGGGAACCAACTAGCTAAACTAATACAATCATCACATATGAAAATAAGTCTGAACCTTATGATTCGATATGTACATGCACATTTTTTGTGTTATTGTAAAAATTGCATTAAAGTGCTTTCTATGCTAAAATAGAGTAAAAAACATTTTATGAAATTTTTTCATATAGTTATGATAATGATTTTTACCTCATTATATAAATGGTGACAAATTTATGTCTCTGGAATAAAAAATTATCATGAAAATTATTTGACTTTTCTTAGTAGATGACATTTTTGTAAGTTCTCGTAAATAGCTTTAAAATGCTAAATTGAGTAATTCTTATGAAAGTCTTTCATATGGTTGTGATAATAAATTTTACCTTATTTTATAACTGGTAACAAATTTATGTATCTGTAATAAAAAGTAATCATAGAAATTATTTGAATTTTCTTAGTTGATGACATTTTTGTAAGTTCTCGTAAATAGCATTGACTCCCAAGCGCGGGTATCCGCACGAGTAGGTGGGACTCCCAAGCGCGGGTATCTGCACGAGTAGGTGGAACTCCCAAGCGCGGGTACCCGCACGAGTAGGAGGGACTCCCAAGCGCGGGTATCCGCACGAGTAGGTGGGACACCCAAGCGCGGGAATCCGCACGAGTAGGTGGGACTCCCAAGCGCGGGGATTTGCACGAGTAGGTGAGACTCCCAAGCGCGGGTATCCGCACGAGTAGGTGGGACGCCCAAGCGCGGGTATCCGCACGAGTAGGTGGGACACCCAAGCGCGGGAATCCGCATGAGTAGGTGGGACTCCCAAGCGCGGGGATTTGCACGAGTAGGTGAGACTCCCAAGCGCGGGTATCCGCACGAGTAGGTGGGACTCACAAGCGCGGGTATCCGCACGAGTAGGTGGGACACCCAAGCGCGGGTATCTGCAAGAGGAGGTGGGACTCCCAAGCGCGGGTATCTGCACGAGTAGGTGGGACTCCCAAGCGCAGGTATCCGCACGAGTCGGTGGGACTCCCAAGCGCGGGTATCCGCAAGAGTAGATGGGACTCCCCAGCGCGGGTATCCGCACGAGTAGGTGGAACTCCCAAGCGCGGGTATCCGCACGAGTAGGTGGAACTCCCAAGCGCGGGTATCCCCAAGAGTAGGTGGGACTCCCAAGCGCGGGTATCCGCACGAGTAGGTGGGACTCCCACGCGCGGGTATCCGCACGAGTAGATGGGACTCCCAAGCGGGGGTATCCGCACGAGAAGGTGGGACCCCCAAGCGCGGGTATCCGCACGAGTAGGTGGGACTCCCCAGCGCGGGTATCCGCACGAGTAGGTGGAACTCCCAAGCGCGGGTATCCGCACGAGTAGGTGGAACTCCCAAGCGCGGGTATCCCCTCGAGTAGGTGGGACTCCGAAGCGCGGGTATCCGCACGAGTAGGTGGGACTCCCAAGCACGAGTAGGTGGAACTCCCAAGCGCGGGTATCCCCTCGAGTAGGTGGGACTCCGAAGCGCGGGTATCCGCACGAGTAGGTGGGACTCCCAAGCGCGGGTATCTGCACGAGTAGGTGGGTCTCCCAAGCGCGGGTATCCGCACGATTAGGTGGGACTCCCAAGCGCGGCTATCCGCACGAGTAGATGGGACTCCCAAGCGCGGGTATCCGCACGAGTAGGTGGAACTCCCAAGCGCGGGTATCCCCACGAGTAGGTGGGACTCCCAAGCGCGGGTATCCGCACGAGTAGGTGGGACTCCCACGCGCGGGTATCCGCACGAGTAGATGGGACTCCCAAGCGCAGGGATTTGCACGAGTAGGTGAGACTCCCAAGCGCGGGTATCCGCACGAGTAGGTGGGACTTCCAAGCGCAAGTATCCGCACGAGTAGGTGGGACTCCCAAGCGCGGGTATCCCCACGAGTTGGTGGGACTCCCAAGCGCGGGTATCTGCAAGAGTAGGTGGGACTCCCCAGCGCGGGTATCCGCAAGAGTAGATGGGACTCCCCAGCGCGGGTATCCGCACGAGTAGGTGGAACTCCCAAGTGCGGGTATAAGCACGAGTAGGTGGGACTCTCCAGCGCGGGTATCCGCACGAGTAGGTGGAACTCCCAAGCGCGGGTATCCGCACGAGTAGGTGGAACTCCCAAGCGCGGGTATCCCCACGAGTAGGTGGGACTCCCAAGCGCGGGTATCCCCACGAGTAGGTGGGACTCCCAAGTGCGGGTATCCGCACGAGTAGGTGGGACTCCCACGCGCGGGTATCCGCACGAGTACTCGTGCAAATCCCCGCGCTTGGGAGTCCCACCTACTCGTGCGGATACTCGCGATTGGGAGTCCCACCTACTCGTGCGTATACCCGCGCTTAGGAGTTCCACCTACTCGTGCGTATACCCGCGCTTAGGAGTCCCACCTACTCGTGCGGATACCCGCGCTTGAGAGTCCCACCTACTCGTGCGGATACCAGCGCTGGGGAGTCCCACCTACTCGTGCGGATACCCGCGCTTGGGAGTCCAATCTACTCGTGCGGATACCCGCGCTTGGGAGTCCCACCTACTCGTGGGGATACCCGCGCTTGGGAGTTCCACCTACTCGTGCGGATACCCGCGCTTGGGAGTCCCACCTACTCGTGCGGATACCCGCGCTTGGGAGTCCCACCTACTCGTGCAGATACCCGCGCTTGGGAGTCCCACCTACTCGTGCGGATACCCGCGCTTGGGAGTCCCATCTACTCGCGCGGATACCCGCGCTTGGGAGTCCCATCTACTCGTGCGGATACCCGCGCGTGGGAGTCCGACCTACTCGTGCGGATACCCGCGCTTGGGAGTCCCACCTACTCGTGGGGATACCCGCATTTGGGAGTTCCACCTACTCGTGCGGATATCCACGCTTGGGAGTTCCACCTACTCGTGCGGATACCCGCGCTTGGGAGTCCCACCTACTCGTGGGGATACCCGCGCTTGGTAGTCCTACCTACTCGTGCGGATACCCGCGCGTGGGAGTCCGACCTACTCGTGCGGATACCCGAGCTTGGGAGTCCCACCTACTCGTGCGGATACCCACGCTTGGGAGTCCCACCTACTCGTGCGGATATTCGCGCTTGGGAGTCCCACCTACTCGTGCAGATACCCGCGCTTGGCTGTCCCACCTACTCGTGCGGATACCCGCGCTTCGGAGTCCCATCTACTCGTGCGGATACCCGCGCTTGGGAGTCCCATCTACTCGTGCGGATACCCGCGCTTGGGAGACCCACCTACTCGTGCGGATGCCCGCGCTTGGGAGTCCCACCTACTCGTGCGGATACCCGCGCTTGGGAGTCCCACCTACTCGTGCGGATACCCGCGCTTGGGAGTCCCACCTACTCGTGCGGATACCCGCGCTTGGGAGTCCCATCTACTCGTGCGGATACCCGCGCTTGGGAGTCCCATCTACTCGTGCGGATACCCGCGCGTGGGAGTCCGACCTACTAGTGCGGATACCCGCGCTTGGGAGTCCCACCTGCTCGTGCTGATACCCGCGCTTGGGAGTCCCACCTACTCGTGCAGATACCCGCGCTTGGGAGTCCCACCTACTCGTGCAGATACCCGCGCTTGGGAGTCCCACCTACTCGTGCGGATACCCGCGCTTGGGAGTCCCACCTACTCGTGCGGATACCCGCGCTTGGGAGTCTCACCTACTCGTGCAATTCCCCGCGCTTGGTAGTCCCACCTACTCGTGCGGATACCCGCGCGTGGGAGTCCGACCTACTCGTGCGGATACCCGAGCTTGGGAGTCCCACCTACTCGTGCGGATACCCACGCTTGGGAGTCCCACCTACTCGTGCGGATATTCGCGCTTGGGAGTCCCACCTACTCGTGCAGATACCCGCGCTTGGCTGTCCCACCTACTCGTGCGGATACCCGCGCTTCGGAGTCCCATCTACTCGTGCGGATACCCGCGCTTGGGAGTCCCATCTACTCGTGCGGATACCCGCGCTTGGGAGACCCACCTACTCGTGCGGATGCCCGCGCTTGGGAGTCCCACCTACTCGAGCGGATACCCGCGCTTGGGAGTCCCACCTACTCGTGCGGATACCCGCGCTTGGGAGTCCCACCTACTCGTGCGGATACCCGCGCTTGGGAGTCCCATCTACTCTTGCGGATACCCGCGCTTGGGAGTCCCATCTACTCGTGCGGATACCCGCGCGTGGGAGTCCGACCTACTAGTGCGGATACCCGCGCTTGGGAGTCCCACCTGCTCGTGCTGATACCCGCGCTTGGGAGTCCCACCTACTCGTGCAGATACCCGCGCTTGGGAGTCCCACCTACTCGTGCAGATACCCGCGCTTGGGAGTCCCACCTACTCGTGCGGATACCCGCGCTTGGGAGTCCCACCTACTCGTGCGGATACCCGCGCTTGGGAGTCTCACCTACTCGTGCAATTCCCCGCGCTTGGGAGTTCTACCTACTCGTGCGTATACCCGCGCTTGGGAGTCCCATCTACTCGTGCGGATACCCGCGCGTGGGAGTCCGACCTACTCGTGCGGATACCCGCGCTTGGGAGTCCCACCTACTCGTGCAGATACCCGCGCTTGGGAGTCCCATCTACTCGTGCGGATACCCGCGCTTGGGAGTCCCATCTACTCGTGCGGATACCCGCGCTTGGGAGTCCCACCTACTCGTGCGGATACCCGCGCTTGGGAGTCCCACCTACTCGTGCGGATACCCGCGCTTGGGAGTCCCATCTACTCGTGCGGATACCCGCGCTTGGGAGTCCCATCTACTCGTGCGGATACCCGCGCGTGGGAGTCCGACCTACTCGTGCGGATACCCGCGCTTGGGAGTCCCACCTACTCGTGCGGATACCCACGCTTGGGAGTCCCACCTACTCGTGCGGATACCCGCGCTTGGGAGTCCCACCTACTCGTGCAGATACCCGCGCTTGGCTGTCCCACCTACTCGTGCGGATACCCGCGCTTGGGAGTCCCACTTACTCGTGCGGATACCCGCGCTTGGGAGTCTCACCTACTCGTGCAAATCCCCGCGCTTGGGAGTCCCACCTACTCGTGCGGATACCCGCGCTTGGGAGTCCCACCTACTCGTGCGGATACCCGCGCTTGGGAGTCCCACCTACTCGTGCGGATACCCACGCTTGGGAGTCCCACCTACTCGTGCAGATACCCGCGCTTGGGAGTCCCACCTACTCGTGCGTATACCCGCGCTTAGGAGTCCCACCTACTCGTGCATATACCCGCGCTTGGGAGTCCCACCTACTCGTGCGGATACCCGCGCGTGGGAGTCCCACCTACTCGTGCGGATACCCGCGCTTGGGAGTCACACCTACTCGTGGGGATACCCGCGCTTGGGAGTCCCACCTACTCTTGCAGATACCCGCGCTGGGGAGTCCCATCTCCTCGTGCGGATACCCGCGCTTGGGTGTCCCACTTACTCGTGCGGATACCCGCGCTTGGGAGTCTCACCTACTCGTGCAAATCCCCGCGCCTGGGAGTCCCACTTACTCGTCTGGATACCCGCGCTTGGGAGTCCCACCTACTCGTGCAGATACCCGCGCTTGGGAGTACCACCTACTCGTGCGGATACCCGCGCTTGGGAGTCCCATCTACTCGTGCGGATACCCGCGCTTGGGAGTCCCATCTACTCTTGCGGATACCCGCGCTTGGGAGTCCCATCTACTCGTGCGGATACCCGCGCGTGGGAGTCCGACCTACTCGTGCGGATACCCGCGCTTGGGAGTCCCACCTGCTCGTGCTGATACCCGCGCTTGGGAGTCCCACCTACTCGTGCAGATACCCGCGCTTGGGAGTCCCACCTACTCGTGCAGATACCCGCGCTTGGGAGTCCCACCTACTCGTGCGGATACCCGCGCTTGGGAGTCCCACCTACTCGTGCGGATACCCGCGCTTGGGAGTCTCACCTACTCGTGCAAATCCCCGCGCTTGGGAGTTCTACCTACTCGTGCGGATTCCCGCGCTTGGGTGTCCCACCTACTCGTGCGGATACCCGCGCTTGGGAGTCCGACATACTCGTGCCGACACCCGCGCTTGGGAGTCATACAATGGTTCTGGGGAACCAACTAGCTAAACTAATACAATCATCACATATGAAAATAAGTCTGAACCTTATGATTCGATATGTACATGCACATTTTTTGTGTTATTGTAAAAATTGCATTAAAGTGCTTTCTATGCTAAAATAGAGTAAAAAACATTTTATGAAATTTTTTCATATAGTTATGATAATGATTTTTACCTCATTATATAAATGGTGACAAATTTATGTCTCTGGAATAAAAAATTATCATGAAAATTATTTGACTTTTCTTAGTAGATGACATTTTTGTAAGTTCTCGTAAATAGCTTTAAAATGCTAAATTGAGTAATTTTTATGAAAGTCTTTCATATGGTTGTGATAATAAATTTTACCTTATTTTATAACTGGTAACAAATTAATGTATCTGTAATAAAAAGTAATCATAGAAATTATTTGAATTTTCTTAGTTGATGACATTTTTGTAAGTTCTCGTAAATAGCATTGACTCCCAAGCGCGGGTATCCGCACGAGTAGGTGGGACTCCCAAGCGCGGGTATCTGCACGAGTAGGTGGAACTCCCAAGCGCGGGTATCCGCACGAGTAGGAGGGACTCCCAAGCGCAGGTATCCGCACGAGTCGGTGGGACTCCCAAGCGCGGGTATCCGCAAGAGTAGATGGGACTCCCCAGCGCGGGTATCCGCACGAGTAGGTGGAACTCCCAAGCGCGGGTATCCGCACGAGTAGGTGGGACTCCCACGCGCGGGTATCCGCACGAGTAGATGGGACTCCCAAGCAGGGGTATCCGCACGAGAAGGTGGGACCCCCAAGCGCGGGTATCCGCACGAGTAGGTGGGACTCCCCAGCGCGGGTATCCGCACGAGTAGGTGAAAATCCCAAGCGCGGGTATCCGCACGAGTAGGTGGAACTCCCAAGCGCGGGTATCCCCTCGAGTAGGTGGGACTCCGAAGCGCGGGTATCCGCACGAGTAGATGGTACTCCCAAGCGGGGGTATCCGCACGAGTAGGGGGGACTCCCAAGCGCGGTTATCCGCACGAGTAGGTGGGACTCCCAAGCGCGGGTATCCGCACGAGTAGATGGTACTCCCAAGCGGGGGTATCCGCACGAGTAGGTGGGACTCCCAAGCGCGGGTATCCGCACGAGTAGGTGGGACTCCCCAGCGCGGGTATCCGCACGAGTAGGTGGGACTCCCAAGCGCGGGTATCCGCACGAGTAGGTGGGACTCTCCAGCGCGGGTATCCGCACGAGTAGGTGGAACTCCCAAGCGCGGGTATCCGCACGAGTAGGTGGAACTCCCAAGCGCGGTTATCCGCACGAGTAGGTGGGACTCCCAAGCGCGGGTATCCCCAAGAGTAGGTGGGACTCCCAAGCGCGGGTATCCGCACGAGTACGTGGGACTCCCACGCGCGGGTATCCGCACGAGTAGATGGGACTCCCAAGCAGGGGTATCCGCACGAGAAGGTGGGACCCCCAAGCGCGGGTATCCGCACGAGTAGGTGGGACTCCCCAGCGCGGGTATCCGCACGAGTAGGTGGAACTCCCAAGCGCGGGTATCCGCACGAGTAGGTGGAACTCCCAAGCGCGGGTATCCCCTCGAGTAGGTGGGACTCCGAAGCGCGGGTATCCGCACGAGTAGATGGTACTCCCAAGCGGGGGTATCCGCACGAGTAGGTGGGACTCCCAAGCGCGGTTATCCGCACGAGTAGGTGGGACTCCCAAGCGCGGGTATCCGCACGAGTAGATGGTACTCCCAAGCGGGGGTATCCGCACGAGTAGGTGGGACTCCCAAGCGCGGGTATCCGCACGAGTAGGTGGGACTCCCCAGCGCGGGTATCCGCACGAGTAGGTGGGACTCCCAAGCGCGGGTATCCGCACGAGTAGGTGGGACTCTCCAGCGCGGGTATCCGCACGAGTAGGTGGAACTCCCAAGCGCGGGTATCCGCACGAGTAGGTGGAACTCCCAAGCGCGGTTATCCGCACGAGTAGGTGGGACTCCCAAGCGCGGGTATCCGCACGAGTAGATGGTACTCCCAAGCGGGGGTATCCGCACGAGTAGGTGGGACTCCCCAGCGCGGGTATCCGCAAGAGTAGATGGGACTCCCCAGCGCGGGTATCCGCACGAGTAGGTGGAACTCCCAAGCGCGGGTATCCGCACGAGTAGGTGGGACTCTCCAGCGCGGGTATCCGCACGAGTAGGTGGAACTCCCAAGCGCGGGTATCCGCACGAGTAGGTGGAACTCCCAAGCGCGGGTATCCCCACGAGTAGGTCCCACCACCGCTTGGGAGTCCCACCTACTCGTGCAGATACCCGCGCTTGGGAGTCCCACCTACTCGTGCGGATACCCGCGCTTGGGATTCCCACCTACTCGTGCGGATACCCGCGCTTGGGAGTCTCACCTACTCGTGCAAATCCCCGCGCTTGGGAGTTCTACCTACTCGTGCGTATACCCGCGCTTGGGAGTCCCACCTACTCGTGCGGATACCCGCGCTTGGGAATCCCATCTACTCGTGCGGATACCCGCGCTTGGGTGTCCCACTTACTCGTGCGGATACCCGCGCTTGGGAGTCTCACCTACTCGTGCAAATCCCCGCGCTTGGGAGTCCCACCTACTCGTGCGGATACCCGCGCTTGGGAGTCCCACCTACTCGTGCGGATACCCACGCTTGGGAGTCCCACCTACTCGTGCAGATACCCGCGCTTGGGAGTCCCACCTACTCGTGCGTATACCCGCGCTTAGGTGTCCCACTTACTCGTGCGGATACCCGCGCTTGGGAGTTTCACCTACTCGTGCAAATCCCCGCGCTTGGCAGTCCCACCTACTCGTGCGGATACCCGCGCTTGGGAGTCCCACCTACTCGTGCGGATACCCACGCTTGGGAGTCCCACCTACTCGTGCAGATACCCGCGCTTGGGAGTCCCACCTACTCGTGCAGATACCCGCGCTTGGGAGTCCCATCTACTCGTGCGGATACCCGCGCGTGGGAGTCCGACCTACTCGTGCGGATACCCGCGCTTGGGAGTCCCACCTACTCGTGCGGATACCCACGCTTGGGAATCCCACCTACTCGTGCGGATACCCGCGCTTGGGAGTCCCACCTACTCGTGCAGATACCCGCGCTTGGCTGTCCCACCTACTCGTGCGGATACCCGCGCTTGGGAATCCCATCTACTCGTGCGGATACCCGCGCTTGGGTGTCCCACTTACTCGTGCGGATACCCGCGCTTGGGAGTCTCACCTACTCGTGCAAATCCCCGCGCTTGGGAGTCCCACCTACTCGTGCGGATACCCGCGCTTGGGAGTCCCACCTACTCGTGCGGATACCCACGCTTGGGAGTCCCACCTACTCGTGCAGATACCCGCGCTTGGGAGTCCCACCTACTCGTGCGTATACCCGCGCTTAGGAGTCCCACCTACTCGTGCGTATACCCGCGTTTGGGAGTCCCACCTACTCGTGCGGATACCCGCGCGTGGGAGTCCCACCTACTCGTGCGGATACCCGCGCTTGGGAGTCCCACCTACTCGTGGGGATACCCGCGCTTGGGAGTCCCACCTACTCTT
>CAXIWC010000096.1:0-44423 GCA_964036015.1 Leptarthrus brevirostris | reverse complement strand
AATAATATAAAAATCCCCTGAATTAGGCTCAAGGTAATTGATATGTGATTTAGAAGATACATTTCATTATATAATCCATTATAGAAATCTCCAAAAAGTAGTTTAAAGTATGAATTGAAGTTTTCATGCATTCATAGAGCTCTTTGATTCAGACAATGGAATTGATTAAAACAATATATTGATCTTAGTACTTTGCATAGATCAAAAGCTGTTAACACTTTCCGATCTTAAGGTTAAGAAATTAAATATATATATTTGAAGTAGATTTAACTTATCTAGAATCACTTTATGACATACACAATGATCTACCATTTTGCGCAAATAATATAAAAATCCTCTGAATTAGGCTCAAGGAAATTGATATGTGACTTAGAAGATACATTTCATTATATAATCCATCATAGAAATCTCCAAAAAGTAGTTTAAAGTATGAATTGAAGTTTTCATGCATTCATAGAGCTCTTTGATTCAGACAATCGAATTGATTAAAACAATATATTGATCTTAGTACTTTGCATAGATCAAAAGCTGTTAACACTTTCTGATCTTAAGCTCTTATGATGGAATTTGTATTTATCACGAGGTATGACACTACTTTTGGGTTCTTAAGTATATTCAAATGTTCAACAGATGCTTACTATTGTCAAGACTTATTCTAATATCATCATTAAATCTTTTGGTTGGAGCAAAGTTCGGTTTACTAAAATTATCACAGTTTAAAAAATTATTAACTTTATTTTTGGTTTGTCTTTTACTTTGTTTGCATTAGCAAGTATAAACATGTATTTGAAAAAGGGTATACCCCAAACAAAATGTGATTACAAAATACTAAATTTCTTCGAAATAAAAACACTCGTAATTCGCTTAATCAATTTTTTATTTAAAATCGGTAGAGTTCTATTAACTCTTCCTGACATATCATTATTTTATATAATTAATTTACATATTTCTAAATCCTGGTATTTCGTCCATTTTGTTTTCGATAAATTTTAAATTGCAATCTTCATCCATCGCATACACAGTGTTGTTGATCTCCACTGTTTGAATCTCTGACTGCGGTTCCACTGATTGATGATTTTCGAAAATGAATTTTACAAAGCATATTGTCAATACAAGAACATCTTTTTGTCTCTGAAATTCCTCCATTTTCTGAATTATAGGCTGTGTTACTTTATTTAGATATTCCTGTTTAATATCACCATCCTTAAGATTTGTATTAAGTTCGATGTTTTCAAATTTGTATTCATTACATCGATTGATGTATTTGAATCGTGTTATAACCCGAACAGGTTCATATGCACCATTTTTTAGATATTTTTGAATGCGTTCTTGAAATTTGTTTAAGTAATGTTCTTCCAGTAAATACTTCAGCGCATTTATTCCGAAAGCCAGTTGATTATTCACCGCTAATATCATTTCATCCCATACTGGGGTGAATTGTATCTTAAAAGTATATTGTTCGCGAGGATTCTTTACGATAGATTTTCCTTCCATTTTATTTCTGTAATAACATTTTTTATTTACTACGCATATATTAATTACTCTGCAACATACCTGATCTTCCTTCCTTTCCTGAATCTGGTCTATCTAAATATTTGCCTCAGCTTTTATAGCAAGTATTTTACCCCCCACTGGAAATTTTTAAAACTTGAACTGCTTAAAATTAAATTAAATTGAAGATTTCATTAACGTTATTCCCTTAAATAAAGTGTTATATATTAATGTCAAAGGAAATATTTTCATCTGAGAATAAAACGATTGAATTACAATGTTTAGATTCCATTCGCTGCGAGTTTAGATACTCTAAAAAACAAACAAAAATCTGAATGATGAAGACTTTAGAATAATCCATAATGAATTTAATAAGGAGAAAGGTGGGTTTTCATATGATTACTTAAATTCTTTTGATAAATTTAAAATGAAGCATGTGTGCCCCTCAGGATTTTTTAATAACTTAGCAATAAGAAGAAGAATATCAGCATGTCGTTAATGTATGGAACAAATTTAATTCTAGAAATATCTGAGAAAATTTACAATTATATTTAAAGTGTGATGCTTTATTGCTAGCAGACATTTTTGAGAATTTTAGAATAGTATACATAAATATCTATGAGTTTAACCCGAATCATTATTACACAACACCAGGATTGTCATGGGATGCTATGTTAAAACACATCCAAATTAAATTAGAATTATAGAAATGTATTATATAATTTCATGAAAAGCGGTATTCGGGGAGGTTTAACACAATGTTCCTTACGATATTCTCTATCTAATGAGAGATTTTGATTTTTTTAAAAGGGTTAAAATATTTGGTTTAGATTGATGTTATTAATTTATATAGATGAGTTATTTCGGAATCACTTCCATATGCAGATTTTGCTTGGATAGATAATTGTGATATTGAAGATTAGGATTGAGAAATTTTCCAAATATCTTTTAACGTGTTCTCAATAATATAAATTCAATATTTTTTTTTATTTCCCCAGCATGTTTTAACCTGTAAAACAGCTTACATTTAAACGGAAATTGCGGTTATAAGAATTTTGTTTGTTAGGGTCTTATCTTTGATTAAATATCAGTTCGAGTATAAAAGCCAAGTATTTTTAGTTAAATTTTTAGTTTTCAATGTGAAGTCAATCAGTGAAACTGAAAATACATGAAATTCGTGTTCCTAGTGAAATTAAAATAATCTAACATGCCTCAGCTACCAATAATCAATGGAGCAGTCATCGAAGACTTTGAAGTGCTCGAAGAACTGAACTCTGCAAATTTTAAACCTACGATTGCAGTTAAAGACATGGAAGAGTTGTTAGAGTATAAAATCATAGGATGCAGCAATGTAACAACGAAGTATGGGCCCAGGATCCTTTTAGAACTAGAGAATTACCAAGTTTTTCTGCCGCCGAGATACAGCGCTAAAATTACTCACCGCACAATCGAGAAACTTAACGATGGAGGCTTCTATGTTGTTAGGAAACTAGCAAATGGGAACTATTTTAATTTAATATTTACAAAAATAACATCTAGTAATGGATATTACTTAAATTTGTAAATAAAAAAAGGTCTATTAAATATATGTTTATTTTAACTTCACCTCTCCCAATTCTCTATATGGATCCTAATGATATTTTAGAGACATACATGACTCTAGAAGATGACAACAGGAGTCTAATATTACATTTGATATCTGATGAGCCGATTTCTTCTACATTTCATTTTGATTTCAATTTTATACCCTGAATGTACTTGGTGTATGCAATTAGTGGATCCTAACTTCGCTAGGAGATAAAGTAATAGGTCGATTTCTGCCAATAACAGATAGCATGTAAGAAAAACAAAATCGCGACTAATCATATTATGATTCCCATGACTTTTAATTAAAACAATTTAATTAATTTTTTATATCCCGTGTCTCCAGGGAGCCGGCTTTGTCTAACTGTTTTCATTTAGTTGATAAGCAACATAATTTGCAGTGTTTGCTGGAAAGACAATTATGGCTTTTTAGTAATCGATAAAGATAGTTTGTTGAAGAAAGGACGTTATCGAAAAGGAATCGATACATACATTTCGCTATAAATTTAGAAGATCTAGTAAAACAAATCAGCTAAAGCTGTTCATGACCTGCTAAAGCTGATAGTAGACCTGCTAAAGCTGGTAATAGACCTGTTAAAGCTGGTAGTAGACCTGATATAGCTGTTCATAGACCTGTTAAAGCTGATTGTAGACCTGATATAGCTGTTCATAGACCTGCTAAAGCTGGTAATAGACCTGTTAAAGCTGATAGTAGACCTGATATAACTGTTCATAGACCTGATATAGTTGTTCATAGACCTGCTTAAGCTGATAGTAGAACTGATATAGCTGTTTATAGACCTGATATAGCTATTCATAGAGCTGATAAAAGTTGTTCTTCGACCTAATAAATGAGGATCAGGTATTTGACCATCCGCTCTTGCCGTCATGATAAATCAGTTAACTTGTAATTTATGCATACTTTGAAGCTCTAGTACCTTTTATTTAACTATCAGTTCTGTATTATCTTTTAAGTCATATTTGCTGTACAAAGATTTACAGGTTGTTTCATAAAAAGCAATTAACATAGACCTATCGTTATATTATAAAATTTTTCGTTAATAAGGAAATAATCTTTCTCAATTTCAATCTTTGAATTTTGCTGTCAATTGTCGGGTTTTTTAGGCGTTGAAAAGTGAATTATATTCGACTATTCTGAGATATAAAAAGCAATGTGTAAGGAGTGCTACGGAAAGGGACTTGATGTCTTCATAATACTATAAAAGGAAAGGGATGAACAATGATTTAATAGCTAATACCAACACTTTGGTGGAACCGCTTATCTCTATTCATTTTTCACATTTTTTCTCATCTATAAAACTTATTTGTTGATTACCCATGAACCTCTCATAAAACTTCCTTCAAATTTAATTAAACGATCCCCCGCTTATCTCTATATAATTTCGGTAGCAGCTAACTATCGATAAGCATTTTTCTTATTTTTTGGTCACCACAATTCCTTTCGAATCATATGTAAAGAATTTAAATTTAAATTTAGAATTCTATAAAGATAAGCGGGGGTCATTTAATTAAATTTGAAGGAAGTTTTATGGAATGATTAAAAAATAAGTTTAATGAGAGTTTCATGGTGTAATCAACAAATAAGTTTTATAGGCGAGCAAAAAAAATGTGAAAAATGAATAGAGATAAGCGGATACTATTTAAGCAATGAACCACTTATGAGTTTTAACATTCACCAAAATGGAGAGAATTATAGAAGAAGTTCTTAAGGTGTTGAATATCCCAGAGGATTACGAGGATCCTCATGAGCGGCTGCAGGAGCTGGTAAATTCTCCGCTAACCCCGATTAACCTGGTTTATAGGTTAGGATGGGAGTCTGAGTGGTGCGAAGTGGCCACTCCATATTCGGAGAATTTGACGGGGTTGCGAACGGTTAGTATTTAAAATTATTTTACATGTTATTTTTATTATTTTCTTCTTTATAGATTAATCACTCAGTTAGCGGAAGGAGGTGCATTATATCAGTTTTCAGCGTCGAAGCGCTGGCCCTCGAGATGAGGACCCGGCTTGATGCTGCTAATCATTTAGAGGAGGATTGGGATAGCCCGGACGATGTTAGACTTTAAACCTATAAATTCTAATTTAATTTCGATATCTCAAAAATTATAAACCCTAAATAAACTGGTTTGTTATACGTCACTTTTATTTTGTTTAATTCTACTGCAGCCATATTTATTGTAAATTGGGCTTTGCAATTAAAACACGAAGACCTAAATGGTTACCTCAACTTTCCCATTCTGTAGCTATCTTATCTTGAATTTCATCATCGCCATTGGAGTCTTCATCACAACTTCGGTCATCATCCTCAACCGAGGAATCACAACTTCGGTTATCATCTTCAAACGCGGCATCTTTAACTGAATTTGGGTTCACATCTTCATTTACTCTTCTACCAGCGATGCTAAAATATCCATTATTCTCACCCTTTAAAGATTTTTGAGAATGTCCCCAATTTTTTCTAAGCTGTATCATTTGATTTCTAATAGTATTGCTAAAGGGATCAAAATATCACAGTTCAATATTTTCTCGTATTGAGTAAAGACATAGAATCAAAATGAGTCAAGCTCTAGTGCAGCAGCAAAATTCAGAAGATTTAATTGACGCTTTAGCGGATCTCAATTTACGAAGCTATAAGCCGCTTCTTTACATGAAGGATATGGATCAAAGATGTGCATACAGGATTTTAAGCGCGAAAAGGCTAAAAACAAAATATGGTGACCGGATTGTTCTGGAATTAGAGAATCATCAGTTATTCTTACCAACACGTTTTAATTTCATAGCCCAATCCACAATTCAGAAACTGAATGAAGCTACCTATTTCATCACAAACAATGGCGGTATTGGATATAGTTATAATTTGGAATTTAGTAATCAGCAGATTAATAATCAACCTGAGAATGTGTTAGCGAATGCTATGTATTACTATGTAGATCAATAAAATTATATTATTACAGTTACTTTGTTTCTATACTTTGATTTCTGCAATATAAATTCTTTTTCAGATTAAGACTCTAATAAATAAACGATAATCATACTTCCACTTCAATGTGGATGATTGTTAGAACCCAAGTGTTAAACCTCCCCGAATACCGCTTTTCATGAAATTATATAATACATTTCTATAATTCTAATTTAATTTGGATGTGTTTTAACATAGCATCCCATGACAATCCTGGTGTTGTGTAATAATGATTCGGGTTAAACTCATAGATATTTATGTATACTATTCTAAAATTCTCAAAAATGTCTGCTAGCAATAAAGCATCACACTTTAAATATAATTGTAAATTTTCTCAGATATTTCTAGAATTAAATTTGTTCCATACATTAACGACATGCTGATATTCTTCTTCTTATTGCTAAGTTATTAAAAAATCCTGAGGGGCACACATGCTTCATTTTAAATTTATCAAAAGAATTTAAGTAATCATATGAAAACCCACCTTTCTCCTTATTAAATTCATTATGGATTATTCTAAAGTCTTCATCATTCAGATTTTTGTTTGTTTTTTAGAGTATCTAAACTCGCAGCGAATGGAATCTAAACATTGTAATTCAATCGTTTTATTCTCAGATGAAAATATTTCCTTTGACATTAATATATAACACTTTATTTAAGGGAATAACGTTAATGAAATCTTCAATTTAATTTAATTTTAAGCAGTTCAAGTTTTAAAAATTTCCAGTGGGGGGTAAAATACTTGCTATAAAAGCTGAGGCAAATATTTAGATAGACCAGATTCAGGAAAGGAAGGAAGATCAGGTATGTTGCAGAGTAATTAATATATGCGTAGTAAATAAAAAATGTTATTACAGAAATAAAATGGAAGGAAAATCTATCGTAAAGAATCCTCGCGAACAATATACTTTTAAGATACAATTCACCCCAGTATGGGATGAAATGATATTAGCGGTGAATAATCAACTGGCTTTCGGAATAAATGCGCTGAAGTATTTACTGGAAGAACATTATTTAAACAAATTTCAAGAACGCATTCAAAAATATCTAAAAAATGGTGCATATGAACCTGTTCGGGTTATAACACGATTTAAATACATCAATCGATGTAATGAATACAAATTTGAAAACATCGAAGTTAATACAAATCTTAAGGATGGTGATATTAAACAGGAATATCTAAATAAAGTAACACAGCCTATAATTCAGAAAATGGAGGAATTTCAGAGACAAAAAGATGTTCTTGTATTGACAATATGCTTTGTAAAATTCATTTTCGAAAATCATCAATCAGTGGAACCGCAGTCAGAGTTTCAAACAGTGGAGATCAACAACACTGTGTATGAGATGGATGAAGATTGCAATTTAAAATTTATCGAAAACAAAATGGACGAAATACCAGGATTTAGAAATATATAAATTAATTATATAAAATAATGATATGTCAGGAAGATTTAATAGAACTCTACCGATTTTAAATAAAAATTGATTAAGTGAATTACGAGTGTTTTTATTTCGAAGAAATTTGATATTTTGTAATCACATTTTGTTTGGGGTATACCCTTTTTCAAATACATGTTTATACTTGCTAATGCAAACAGAGTAAAAGACAAACCAAAAATAAAGTTAATAATTTTTTAAACTGTGATAATTTTAGTAAACCGAACTTTGCTCCAACCAAAAGTTTTAATGATGATATTAGAATAAGTCTTGACAATAGTAAGCATCTGTTGAACATTTGAATATACTTAAGAATCCAAAAGTAGTATCATTCCTCGTGATAAATACAAATTCCATCATAAGAGCTTAAGATCAGAAAATGTTAACAGCTTTTGATCTATGCAAAGTACTAAGATCAATATATTGTTTTAATCAATTCCATTGTCTGAATCAAAGAGCTCTATGAATACATGAAAACTTCAATTCATACTTTAAACTACTTTTTGGAGATTTCTATAATGGATTATGTAATGAAATGTATCTTCTAAGACACATATCAATTTTCTTGAGCCTAATTCAGGGGGGATTTTTTATATTATTTGCGCAAAATGGTAGATCATTGTGTAAGTCATGAAGTGATTCTAGATAAGTTAAATCTACTTCAAATATATATATTCAATTTCTGAACTTTGAAGAATGCTCATTATATTGATATCCGTATTTTCTATCCCATTGAAATTCCTCATATGATAAGAATTCAGACATGTCTCACCCATATAAATTATTGCAGTCGAAGTAAATTAAATATGTTGAGCTTTGTGATGGGATAACATTTTCCATACACTTATTATTAGCAGTAGAATGCCTGCGAGAACATATAAAGTTATACACATTAACGTCAGTTAATAATTATTGTAATTCAATCTTTCAATACTTAAGCATAGCACCCCAAAATTATCCTGAATCTATATAATAAATCGTCATTTTTATAAAAGGATCTGTTTAATATTAAGTTTTCATCAGATGAATTATTCGCTAATTTTTCTATACTTGAGAAATCTAATCTATATGAATCTAAAATGCAAACAAAGTAAAAGACAAACCAAAAATAAAGTTAATAATTTTTTAAACTGTGATAATTTTAGTAAACCGAACTGTGCTTCAACCAAAAGATTTAATGGTGATATTAGAATAAGTCTTGACAATAGTAAGCATCTGTTGAACATTTGAATATACTTAAGAACACAAAATTAGTGTCATTCCTCGTGATAAATACAAATTCCATCATAAGAGCTTAAGATCGGAAAGTGTTAACAGCTTTTGATCTATGCAAAGTACTAAGATCAATATATTGTTTTAATCAATTCCATTGTCTGAATGAAAGAGCTCTATGAAGGTATGAGTTTTAATCAATTCCATTGTCTGAATCAAAGAGCTCTATGAATGTATGAAAACTTCAATTCATACTTTAAACTACTTTTTGGAGATTTCTATAATGGATTATATAATGAAATGTATCTTCTAAGTAACATATCAATTTCCTTGAGTCTAATTCAGAGGATTTTCTGTAAACTTGCTTCAAGAAGATTTATAACTCGAGGTTTGATTTTGTAGAAAAATTGTTTTGGATTCAAAATTCCTTCATCATCTTTTTCCAATAGAAAGCTTTCAATACGAATATTATAGCCTCAGTTTAATGCGCTTTAAATTTCTTTCATTGGTTCAGCTGTATTTCTCTATAAATTTTGAAAAGGTCATTGGGATAGTAGTTTTTCGTTTGTTTGACTTGGTGAGCTCACAATTTGGGTCTATTGTTACATGACGCATACAAAAATTAAATTTTAAATGTCATATAGGGTTGTTAGCTGGCAGTTTGGTATAAATTTAAATCATAATTACGATTCAACTAAAAATATGGTTTCCCTTATTAAGATTATTACGACTGAAAAAAGAAGAAACGAAGTTTAAGGCTAAGAAAAGATTTTTATTTTCTTAAGTTCTTGACATGATAAATCTCTCTAAATTACCAAAAGAAAGCCATTCCAGCTACCTCGATTTTGTTTGTTCTATCGGCCCAATTCAAAGTTTTTGAGTCTATTTTTATAAAGTGCTGCAACGACAACAAACCCGGAAGCTGACATTTGCCAAAATTAGTGACAAACTCAAAGTAAACTGAACTCTGTGAAATCACAATTTGAGTCTATTGTTACATGAAGCATATAAAAAATTTATTTTCTTATGTTCTTCACATGATAAATCTCGTTAAAGTATCGAAAGAAGACATTTCAGCTACTTCGATTTTGCTTGTTCTAGTCTAAATTCACAGTTTTGAGGCAATTTTTAGAAAGTGTTACAACAACGCCAATGATCTTGTTCATTTCTTCTGCAGTTCAAGGTTGTTATATGGGTTTGGTAGCTGCTAGTTTGATATAAATTTAAAGCATAATTACGAATCAATGGTTTCCCTTATTAAGATTATCACGGCTGAATCATAAAGAAACGAAGTTTAAGGCTATGGAAAAATATTTATTTTCTTTGCAAGTTCTTCACATGATAAACCTCTCCAAAGTATCGAAAGAAGCCATTCTAGCTATCTTGACTAGACGTTTATTACTTATTAACGGATTTATGCAAAGCGATGCATGTTATTTTTAAACATCAGATTTTTTTCCCTTAATTACAGAAATTCCTTTAACTTTTCCTCAATGGTGTTATATTAACTAGTAATCAAGGTCCAGATGACGTAATCGGTTGAATGACTTACTTGCTAGTTGCATAAAACACGAAATTATTTAATAATATAACCTCGAATTAATGGCTATATTTAGATCTGGAAAAGAAATTGCATGATAATCTTTTAAAGTTCGAGGTTACAATATTCTGCTTCCAATTAAAGTCGCATCATGTTATTTCATTTAGCTGATAAAGGGGTACTTCGTAAATAAAAACTCAAAACAACAAACTCTTATTTTCAACACGAGGTCAGGTTCATCTACAAAACCTTATCACCCAACGACCTTAACATTGTCGCCAAATTATTAATTTCTACGCAGTCATCAGCTCGCTTATCAATCACAGCTCGACCAGAAAAACATGTTAAAACTTGCTTGAAAACAAATGATATCATAGAAATAAGAATTTGCAAAAGAAATAAAAAATAATCTTCATCTATTTACTCAAAGTGGTGAAATCTTTTATTACGCAATATTCTGTTTTCCAATTAAATTCGCATCATGTTATTTCATTTAGCTGATACAGCTGTACTTCGTAATTAAAGACTCAAAACAACAAACTCTTATCTTCAACACAATTAAATTCGCATCATGTTATTTCATTTAGCTGATAAAGCTGTACTTCGTAATTAAAGACTCAAAACAACAAACTCTTATCTTCAACATCAATTGTAGCCTCCAAGACTGAATACCCAATATCCAAGATGGCCGACAGGTGCCTTATCTTACTAAACAATCCAGGTTCAGATCCAAGGTTTAGATCTAAGTCCAGATGCAAACCAAAGAAGAAGAAGACCAATTGTAGCCTCCAAGACCAAAAACCGAAAATCCAAGATGGCCGACAATCCTTATCTCTTTTCCTTATCTCTCAATTGTAGCCTATAACACCGAAAACCCAAGATCCAAGATGGCCGACATCCTTATCTCTCAATTGTAGCCAATAACACCGAAAAACCAAAATCCAAGATGGCCGACATCCTTATCTCTCAATTGTAGCCTATAACACCGAAAACCCAAAATCCAAGATGGCCGACAGGTGCCTTATCTTACTAAACAATCTAGGTTCAGATCCAAGGTTTAGATCTTAGTCCAGATGCAAACCAAAGAAGAAGAAGACCAATTGTAGTCTCCAAGACCAAAAACCGAAAATCCAAGATGGCCGACAATCCTTATCTCTTTTCCTTATCTCCCAATTGTAGCCTACAAGACCGAATACCCTAAATCCAGGTCCAGATCCAAGTCCAGGTGTAAATCAAAGAAGAAGAAGATCAACTGTAGCCTCCAAGACCGAATACCGAAAATCCAAGATGGCCGACAAGCCTTATCTCTTTTCCTTATCTCTAAATTGTAGCCTACAAGACCGAATACCCTAAATCCAAGATTGCGTCAGAATCGGCAAAGCACATTTTTGACTCGATTTTCTCATGGGCCAGAACCGCCATAGCACATTTTGAGCTCGATTTTCTCATGGGCCAGAACCGCCATTTCTATACTACTATAATCGGAAACTTTACCCATTCAGCTATACAGCTACTTTGAGATTCATCTTTTATTTTTCTATATATACCCAAGTCTGTTTTTTAAAAGCATTAGTTGTATGATATGAAATTTTAAATCTGATATTAAATAAGAAAAAGCAAAAAAACTTTTATAATAATATCTATAAATTTATTTTATTGTATATTTTTTATATTATAATACATCTTTTTTATCAATCCATGAATTGTCTTTTGATGGAAACCCTAACCATTTGACATAAACCTTATCTCCACGTCTTTTCAAGATTTTTTTGACTAAGTAAACGTGTGGATTTTTTGTCTTTTGCAATTCTAACTCATAGAATCCTCCTTTGATGGGGTGCCCCTGATGGTCTTCTAGAAGATATGTTACTGGGCTTGTAAGCTGAATTTTGCGAATTTTAAATATTTCAGTGGTCCAATTTGGTGTATAACCTCTTTCGAAAACATGTTTATATTTGCTTATTCCAACAAAATCTCCAACTTTGTATTTAGATGGATGAGTAATTTTTATATGATTATATGCTATTAAAAGTAATTGCTTTTCGTTTGATTTGTTGACATCGATTGGCTTCATTTTTGTTGTACGATGCTTTTTACGATTATAACTTAACACCAAATCCTTTATTATATCAATCCACCAATATGTTCCTATCATGCTAAACTCTTTCCACATCATGCTTTTTAATGTTCGATTAAATCGTTCAACTATAGATGCTTTTAAAGGGCTATATGTAGAAAAATGATTAATGCGGGATTTTTTCATTAAGTTTTGAAATGAGCTATTGAAAAACTCTTTTCCATCATCAGTTTGTAAATTTGTGGGACTCCGACCTTCTTTTAGTATGGATTTCATAGCTTGAGTAACTTCGACACCAGTCTTTCTTTTAATAGGAATTGCCCATGCATATTTAGAAAATCCGTCTATTACAGTTAATAAAAAATTATGACCATTATTGCTTGTAGTATAAGCTCCCATCTCAACTAAATCTGCTTGCCATAGATCATCTATTCCTTTAATTATAACACGTCTTCTTTTGAAATTTTTTCTGGCTGGTTTATGAAGCTCATTAACTACTTGTATTTTACTCATTTTGAAATTGTCAGAGATTCTACATTAATTAACGCTTTTAAAGTGTCATTAATTTCCTGTAGATTCAGATCTATATATTTCATCAACTTCTCTTGACCGTCGACAATTAATTCATTTACATATAATTCGTATGCTATTTTCAGTTTTCCTTGTAGAATCGCAATAGTTTCACTCGTATATAATTGGCTGGCTGCTTTATCTTTTTGACTTGTTATATTTATTATGCTGTATATCTCCTTTAACTCTTCTTTAAGAACGGCACTTTCCTTAAGTATTAGCTCAGTTAGATTGTTGCTGACTAACTGAATTTTTTCATTAGCGTGGGAATTACTTAAATGTACTACCTTATCAGCTACATCGTCGACATATATTTTATTGGCTGCATCATCTCTCTCCATCGGGCTTTTAATATATTTTAAATTTTTAAAACCTACATTGAAATCTCCATCTTGAGTGAGCTTAAAACCTACACCATTTAGACCCTGTATTCCCTGGATCCCTTGAGGACCAGGTTCGCCAGGTAGCCCCCTAGGACCACGATCGCCAGTAGGTCCGAACTTTGCTTTTTTAGAATATCTTCCAAACTTGTCGACACTCATTGTTACATTAAAGCTGAATACAATTAAAGATGTTATTTATGCTATAATGTCACCTTCTTTCAACTCTTCAATAATTGAGATAATTTCATTCTTGTGGTTAGTGTGTCCAGCACCTTGTGATGCTATTAAGAGACGAAGTCTATCCACAAGCTCATTAGGATCGTTCCAATAAACGTAATCAATATTTTTCTTGGGCATATGCATCAACCCTTTACCATCATGAGAAATCAGTTTACTTATAATTTCTTTATACTTTGAAGCTCTGGTACCTTTTATTTGGCGGTCCGTTCTATATTCTCTTTTATAGGCATTAGTTTCTTTTAAGATAGCTTGATAATCTTTCAAGTCATCCGTACTATACAAAGTTTTTGCAGGTTGTTTCATAAAAAGCAATTCACATAGACCTAGCGTTATTTTATACGATTTTCCGTTAATAAGGAAATAATGTTCCTCAATTGCAATCTTTGAATTTCCAATTTTCCATTCATTATCATCATCTAAATAAACTCCATAAGTGTTGTCAATTTTTGGGTTTTTGTTAATACATAGTTCTAAATATTTATCAACTAATCCACTTGATAAATTAAGAGTAGAATCTTTCTTTTCCATTAAAGCTCTAGAGTGTGTAGGTGTTGCAAATTCATCGTCTTCCGAAAATAAGGAATAATCTGGACGCTTTATAGGTGTACTTGTCGGCTCCATCTTCGGGAGTTTAATTTTAGGAGTAAACTTTATGTTATCATAATCACCATCATCATCATCTCTATATTCATCTTTAATTTTGGGCTCATATTTTGTTTTTGTTATGAACTCATGAAGTGGTTTTGTTATGGGCTTAAATGTCTCCTCAAGGTGAGTTTCAGTTTCAACTCGTCCAGTTTTCACAGCGCGGAATTTCTTCTTAATGGCTTTTCTAGTTTTGAAAAGATTTTTTAATAGTTCGTCTCTCTTTCTAACAATCTTTCTAATGAGATTTGAACTGGTCTGTCAACTGGGTTGTACTGATCTTAACAGGCCTATCAGGTCTATGAACAGCTTTTGACAGCTCCGTGAACAGCTTTACCAACTCTATAAAACAGCTCAAACAGGTCTATGAATAGCTTTACCAGGTCTTATTAACAGCTCTTATCAGGTCTATGACCTGCTTTATCAGGTCTATGAACTGCTTTACCAGCTATGTTAACAGCTATAACGGGTCTATAAGACAGCTCGAACAGGTATACAGATATATTAACAGCTATAATGGGATATTATCAGCTAACCAGATTTTTTTGGGTGTAAGTCTGACAGAGATAGAAACTATCAATATTATTGTGTCGTCCCATGCAAAAATAATCACGTATGTTATTTTGTTTCCCACATGCTACATCATCGAAAATAAAAACAGAATTCTGTTTGGCGTCCTCAAGAGGTATGACTTCGCAATTATTAGAAAACGTGTAGTAGCCCAGACCAGTAATAGGACTTATAAGCTGCTCCAGATATTGATATTTAGGCTGATGGAGTGATTTTGAGTAGATGTAGATATTCTCGAACTTGAGTCCATTTGGGTGTTCTATAAGACCAATCATAAGATTGGTTTTACCACAGTTAGAAGGTCCAACAAGAATACCTCTTATATTGTCAGGTATAAGCGAGCTATGTCTTTTGACTTTATTTGCAGATTTAATATCTAGATTTTTTATTGGTAAAGAGTCTTTCTGCTTCACGAACTTCATTATTAGAACTGAAATATTTATTGCACAACACTGAACTTTTATATCAGTCAATATCTCAGTGCGCTGTAGTGTGGACGTCTAAAAGATTTATCTGACCAGTTGAATGATTGATCATTCAAAGAATCGAAATCGTTCTTGCCTGCGTAAATGTCGAAGAGGAGGCGGTTTGCTAAATACAGCAATTAGTAATTTGCCGTATGAATTTCATTTGCCTGGATATCAATATTGCGGCCCTGGTACTAAATTACAAAAAAGATTAGCAAGAGGTGATCCTGGAATTAACCCTCTTGACGCAGCTTGCAGAAATCACGATATTGCATATTCTCAGCATAAAAATATTGAGGATCGTCATATTGCTGATCGTATATTGTCCGGTAAAGCTTGGGAACGAGTGACATCTTCAGACGCATCCCTTGGAGAACGTAGCAACGCCTGGCTTGTAACAAACGCTATGAAAGCAAAAGTAAAATTTGGAATGGGGGCAAAAAAGAGCAAAACTCGTTCTAAGAGGAATAAAAAAACGTTAACGCTTCAAAAAGGAGTTCGTGAAGCTAGAAATATCTTAAAAGTGAAAAAACCAGATTCTTTAAAAGAAGCTATTACACTTGCACTCGCTACCACTAAAAATGTATTTAAAAGAAACAAGAAGTATGTAAAGACTCCCCGTATAATTCCTATACCAAGAGTTGGAGGAGTTTTACCTCTCATCCCCATTTTTGCTGGACTTTCTGCATTAGGCGCATTGACAGGTGGCGTATCGGGAATTGCAAAAGCCGTTAACGATGCAAGTAAGGCTAAACAACAATTGGAGGAAAATAAACGTCATAATCAGACAATAGAAGAAATAGCTTTAGTGAAAAGTGGAAAAGGTCTATATTTAAAACCATATAGAAAGGGGTTAGGACTTTACTTAAATCCACCGACAAAAAACTACTGAGAACGCTACCCAATCGTCCATTAAACGAATACGATTTATATAAGCACGCTCAATACATACTCTTTATGATTGATGAGCTTCCCAAAGGACCTAGAAGAAATGAATGTGGGATCATCAATTTGGATTCTTCCACAGGTCCGGGGACACACTGGGTAGCATACCATAAAAAAGGAACTAATATTGAATACTTGGACAGTTTCGGAAACTTACAACCACCAAAAGAACTTTTAAAGTATTTAGGAAATAACATAGTGTACAACTATGAAGCATATCAAAATTATAATTCTGTAAATTGTGGACATCTGTGCTTAAAGTTCCTATATAATCGTTCTAAGACAGTTTAAACTATCCATTTGATCTGTACATATAAGTATAAATAAAGCATTCAAACCCATTACAATAGCATTTCATTTAAACTTACCATTTGATCATGTCGTTAACACTTACTTTAACCGGAAATTCGTCTGTACTAACAGCTGAATATTTCCCACCTTTAGATCTTAATACAGACTATGTTTGCGGTTTGATTGATTTACAAACTTATAATTCAATACCGAATGTAGATGGAAGAAACAACTTATTTCATGTAGGATATGAAGTTATACAAATTCCTGATGGTTCATATGAAATTGATGATATTGCAGCTCTTATTAAAAGAGATTTGACTAAAACTAAAACCAAACCATCAGTTGTTATTGTAGCTAACAATAACACTTTAAGAACTGAAATAAAGAGTACACACAAAATAAATTTTAATAAACCACACTCTATTGGTCCGTTGCTAAGGTTTAGTAAACGAGAATTGGATCCCGACATAATAAATGTGTCGGATTTACCAGTTAATATAATTAAAATTAATGTAATTCGTGTTGAGTGCAACCTTATATCAGGATCCTTCATAAATAATACACCAGTTCACACACTTCACGAATTTTCTCCCAAAGTGGGTCCAGGCTATAAAATAGTTGAGGTACCCAAAAATGTTATTTATTTGCCAGTGAATGTTAACAGGATAAGTTCGCTTGTGTTGAAATTAGTCGATAAAGACGGCGACCTAATAAACTTTAGAGGAGAAACAATTACTATCAGATTGCATTTGAAACCTCAACATGTTGATATATAACAAAGAAAGTGATAATAAAAGGATAGAAAAACCTACCCACCCCTCCAGTCATTTAGACACTTTACCAAGGATAAGACCGAAATTAAGCTCAGCTAATAGACAATTTTTAATATCTCTGGGACTTAAATTAAAAAAATGAGTGAAATATTGAATATTAACAGAGGTGTTTCTTATGATAACAGCGTAGCAAAAGTAGAATACCACAGCTATTCACCATTTTTAACTTCATTTAAAAACAGCGATGAGATTCGAATTGTAGTACAACATCAGGATTTGTACATTCTACCTAGTGAGAGTCTAATTTATATTGAAGGCTCTGTAGCTAAGACTGATGGGACAAAATCTGTTGATACGAGTCTTACAAACAATGCTTTCTCATTTCTTTTCGATGAAATTCGTTACGAATTAAATGGAGTGGAAATCGATCGAACAAGAAACCTCGGAATTGTATCCACGTTGAAGAACTATATCTCGTTAAATGAAAATGAAAGCAAAATGCTTCACAATGCTGGTTGGTCACCTTCAGAAACCATCAAGCCTGAAAAGTTGTTCTTCAATTTTTGTGTTCCACTTAATATGCTGTTAGGATTTGCCGAAGACTACAAGAAAATCATTTTAAACGCCAAACATGAATTAATATTAATTCGAAGCAGGACAGACGACAATGCTCTCATAGCACCCACCGATGAAGCTATTATTAACATCTTTAAGTTGCAATGGAAAATACCACATATATCTGTAGCTTATAATGAGAAGCTATCATTGCTGAAAACTGTTGAAAGTGGACGTCCAATTCAAACTCCATTCCGCAGTTGGGATGTGTACGAATATCCACTTTTACCTATAGCAACTGATCACACATGGTCAGTTAAAATATCTGCCCAGCTGGAAAAACCAAGATATGTTATATTAGCTCTACAAACTGATCGTAAAGATATTAGAAAAAAGGATGCGAGCAAGTTTGATCACTGCAACCTTACTAATGTTAAAGTATACCTAAATTCAGAATCTTACCCGTACGATGATTTAAATTTGAGGTTTGATCGAGAACGATATGCTCTGCTATATAACATGTATGCAAAATTTCAACAATCTTATTATGAACGTCAACCACAACCTCTCTTCTCAGCTAAAGAATTTCTTGAAAACGCTCCAATTGAAGTTATCGATTGTTCTCATCAAAACGAAGCTATCAAAACGGGCCCCGTAGATATAAAATTAGAATTCAAAACTTCCGTTAATATTCCACCGAAAACAACAGCTTACTGCTTACTTATCCACGATCGAATAGTGGAATACAATCCGTTGACGAGTGAAGTCAAGAAAGTTATTTAAAATACGATGAGTGCAATTGTTGACATCCAAGGATTCAAAGACCAACAAAATAAATTTATTGTTAAGGAGCTGGCAGTCCTCTCATCGGACAATAAGCTTCAACATTTTGTTTTTCAACCACCGTTTAAATTTGAAGACTTAACACCAAAAATAAAAAGACAAGTCTTTTGGTTAAAATGCAATCTTCATGGTTTCGGATGGTATGACGGATTTGTTCCATATCATTACCTCTACACTGTTGTGGCACCTTTACTTGTTGAAAAAAACAATTTTTGTCAAAGGCTCGGAAAAAAAAGTTTGGGTTAAAGACTTCCTTGGAGACGGAGCACCCATTTTGGATACTGAAGAAGAATTAGCATGTCCGAAACTATCATGGTTACGATTTGTTCATCAAGAGTTCTCTTGTTTCACTCATAAAGGCCAGTGCGCTCTTCAAAATGTATTCACCATAAGAAAATTTTTATCACACAAAAAATAAATTTTGTAAATAATAATGTGGAATCAGTTGTATATGAATAAAATAAAGAAAACAAGAAATTTAACAAATATTTTTTTGTTTTTATTTTTTACATATATAAAAGTACAAATTCTATTCTATTTCCATAGATTCCTTTATTTTGTAATGACCCCATGCATAGGTCGTACATCCGTCTTCTAAAATATATCTTTTATTATCAAAAGGGCTTAGACTAATTTTATTAATATATTGAGTGTACAAAGTATGAAGTTTTGATCTAAATATTAGCATATTACCAAAAAAGAGTTTTTTATTATACAAACATTCTCTATAATTCTCTAAACTTAATTTTTCTACAACGGTTTTTTTTACACCTTTAGCTTTTTTTATATTTTTTGTATTTTCTACGGAAATGGAATACATTTTAGATCTTAACCCTATAAATTCTAACATAATCTTACCGCTATTTTCATCTTTCATGAATCCTGGTATTTTTTTGTTTTTTAATGGTATGTTATAAGGATTATCTTCAGTGTACTCTGAAGTATCAAACCTATTTTCTATATCGCTTAATATGTCTTGATAAAAATTTTCGGTGTGGATGGTATATATAAAAGAATCAGTATCCATGTAATTCAAAATTATTCTATCTTGATACTTATTTTTCATATAATCATAATGGAATTCATACATTTTCCATTTTGAAAGTTCTAATACTACAAAACCTAAATATATGGGTTTATTGTAAGTTACCTGCACTCTTTTTAATTCTACAGCTGCCATGTCAGGGGTAAATTGAGATATGCTATGAAAATTTGGTTTTGCTATTAGCGCTCGCAATCCTAATCGTTTACCCCGACTTTCCCATTGCGTTACGATCCTAACATCTTTTCTTTTCTCAACATTCTCCATTGTCTTACCATAAACTGCGTTATTTAATAATTTGAAAAAATCCTTTTCAAAATTACTTTTTGCTTTTGAACGATAAAATGTATTTAAATCAATATAACTTTTTAACCAGTCTGATTGCTTAAACTCTAAAATTCGATGAATTCGAGTAAGTTTTAAACCATTTTTTAAACATTGTTGAAGGTTTCTATAATGAATCATGTATTTTTTTTTATTTCCTAAGTCGGCTATCAATTTTTTCGTTTTCATTTTACCAATTCTTTTATTTTGAGAACAAAATGGTAAGTCATTGTGCTTGTCGTGAATTGAAGGCGGATATTCAAGATCGACTTCCAAAACATATCCTATATCAGATTTTACTGGAATAGACATCACATCGATGTCAGTTGTTTCTAACCATTTAAAACCTCCATATGGTAAATATTCTGACATCGCCCATCCATATAAATTATTAACGTCGAGATACGTTAAATATGATGAATCTTGTTTAGGATTAAAATTTTTCATATATTTATTATTCGCGGTTGAATGACGAAAAGAACATTGAGTAATACCACCTCTAATTCCTGACGTCAAAAAATTATACATATTTACGTCTGTTAATAATTCCAATTTAATGTTGGTATATTTTAGCATGTCATCCCAAGTAAATCCCGGAGTAGTATAATAATGACAAGGGTCTAATGAATAAATTCGTTTACATACTTTTCTAAAATTTTCAAAAATATCTGCAAGCAATAAGACGTCTGATTTTAAATATAATTTCGAGTAATCTGAAATATTTTGACACTTAAATTTTTCGCAAACATTAATGGCATGACGATAATCATCATCAGAACACTTACTATTTGTTAATTTATTATAAAAGTCTTTTTGTGGAGGAAGATTTTTTTCTTCTAGACGATCCCAACAGTTAATATAATTATATGGAAATACTCCCTTTCTTTTCATTAATTCAAACAAGTCATTATCGTTAAACATATTTTTCATTATTGTAAAATCATCATTCGATAAGTTTCTAGCTAAGCAGTCTATGCTAGCGGACATAAATCTGTAAGAATCTAAAAATCTTAACTCAATTTTTTTATCTTCTCCTACAGAAATATTCTTTGACAAAGAAATGTAATTTTCTTTATTTAGAGGAATGATGTTTATATCACCTTCAACAATGTTTAAGGCTTTAACAAAGAGGTGGCAATCATAGCCAGAAAAATTATGAAAAAATACTGGAATAAAATTTGAAATTCTATACTTTAAATTGCATTCGTTATGAGCAGGTCCTCTATATTTACCCGTTAAGTGACAATGGTCAGCAACTCGTTCGGAACCTAAATCTAAATCGCAAATATGACATTTTGTACCTTCATTTTGAATGAGCCACTCTAAATCTGTTAAAGGTTGCATTGGTTTTTTCTATTTTAAGATAATTATCGTAAAAATATTTAACATCATTAACTAATGTTGTTACAAAAACCTTGTCTGCATCGTTACCCTGATATTCCCTAAGCCTATTTAAGTTACTATCAAAAGAACATTTAATAAAGTAAGAAAAAGCACAAGGAATATGTTCTTGAATATTCGATGTAAAAGAGTGTGATGAATTTGGTGCACATGTACTAATGTCTTTTAATATGCTCTCAAAATCAGCATATATTACAAATGGAATATCTAATTGTCGTTCAAAATGTTTAAATTCTAAAACTGAATCCTTGGGATCAGGCATATTTGTAACAACTTTTTTACATTCAGTTTTATGAATGCTAAGAGCTCCTTCGCTATGAAAATGAAGAAAACATGAATTGCAGAAAAACAATTTGCCCTTATGAAGTGTAATTTGCTTTCGAACCAGCTTTGATAAATTTTTTATCCATACATAGTGAAAATGTTCCTCTTCTTGAATTAAGAGTAGATTAATGTGATTTTCTTTTTCTTCATATGTATGATAAAATGGACCTACAATTTTAATTGTTTTAGAACATGTACCTTCCACACCAAAAACGTTAATACTAATACTAGGATTCATTTCTTCAAATAATTTAATGCTAGATATTTCTAAAGGAAATCTTAAGTTACTAAAATTTAAAATTTTTTCATTTGGTAGAGTAATTATATCTTCTTTAATTTCATTTACTGGATATGAGGAGCATCTATCTGAATGGTTTCTAACGTGGTATAGGGCTGAAATAATTGCCCATTTAAAACAAAAAACATCGCTGTTTTTAATATTGACGCAAGCTTTTTTGTTTTCCAGCGATTTTGGTAACGGTATATATTGCGAGCCTGACAATGGTCGATATTGGTTAATATTTAATTCTATATGCATTATTCTTGCTAGTGTCCATCCACTATCTTTTTCTTGGAATTCTTCTGTTTTAACATTAATATCATCGAACATTTTAGGTAGAATAGTGAGTAGTTCAAATTCATTACACAAAAGTTCCATTTTAGATTGGAATGATTTTATGGAGCTGATAATATCCGTCTCGTTATCTTCATCATTAGAATGTGAAAATTTAATATATTCACAAAACAATTCCAAATTAAATTTTACCGTTAAATGTTTTTTTAAAGCCTGCTTTAGAGAAAGTTGAATCTGATTATTGGTTTGCTCAAAGAAATCTTTAGGATGCAAAACTCCTTCATCTTTATTTTTTAAAATATAAGTTGCTACACGATCATTAAATCCGCTCTTTATACACTTTAAACCTTCATTGACAGATTCAGCGGCATTTCTTTTATGTTCATTCGTACGTAAGTGAAAAACAAACATTTTCTTTTCAATAAATAGTTCACACTTTTCACAATAAATATGCTCAACCGTAGATGGTAAATTAGAAGAACTAGATGGTGTAGCAATAAAAGCATTAGATGTAGAAGTAGTGGTTGAAGAAGAGTCTCCAACAGTCCCAACATTAGATGTAGAAGAAGTAGTAATAGAAGATGTAGCACCGGGTAAACAAGAATCGTCAACACCAGCTATAGCATTGGATGTAGATGAAGCGGTAGAACTTACGTCAAATTTCACTAAAGAATTATCTAAATTATACAAACGTTTTTTAAATATAAAGAAAATGTAATAACTCACCACAATTTGAATCCGAAAAGTGAAATTTTTTGTTATGATTTCTTAATTTTCTTAAGGTTTTAACGAGTTTTCCACATGTAACACATTTAAAATCCATACCAAAATTAGCTTTTACTTTTTGGTTATGAATTCTAACTAAATGTTTGTTCAATTGCTTTGGACTAGTAAAAAACTTTCCACAAAATTCACACAATAAATTCATGTTCACTGCACTAAGTTAAACTCTTCAAAAATCAGTTTACTATGAACTAGCAAATTAACGCTGTAGTTCATTTTATATCCCCCAATTATCAAATTTAAAAAAAAAGTAAAAAACGCGTTTCCTTTCCCACATTAGGATCCATATAAATCTCACGCATGCAAAACTTTAAGAAAACAATTCACCCTTAAATTTTCAATCTTAATCTAAACACTTACCGCAACATTGAAAACCACAATATTTTTATATTCTTACTTGCATCAACAACTGCTTAAAACATTTTTTTCAAAACCGCAAATTTCATTTCACGCATTACAAATTTATCAGGTCTCCAAAAATCATTCCAAATATTTCACAACAACAACATCGCTTCACTTAATGAAGAATTCTTTTCTTACGTTTCATACAAACTTAGTACTTTGGTCTAGAACTTACATCAATTTTTTCCCATACAAAAAGCGGCACCCACGATTTTTTTCTATATGACCACCGCTTATCTTTTTTCTTACGTTTCAGACAAACCGTAGACTTTTGGTCTAGAACTTCCAGCAATTTTTATCCATATATGACTACCGCTTATCTCTTTTTCTTACGTTTCATACAAACTGAGGACTTTGGTCTAGAAATTCCATCAATTTTTTTCATACAAAAAGGGGACCCCACGATTCTTTTTTTATATGACTACCGCTTATCTTTTTTTACGTTTCATACAAACTGGGGACTCTTGGTCTAGAATCCCCACATGGTCTAGAAATTCCATCAATTTTTTTCCTACAAAAAGGGGACCCCACGATTCTTTTTTTATATGACTACCGCTTATCTTTTTTTTTACGTTTCATACAAACTGGGGACTCTTGGTCTAGAATCCCCACATTTATACTACTAACACCCTAGCAAGTGGTGTACATTTGTAGCGAATCGCGTGTCATTGATTCAAAAACCCATACCGTCGGAGAATTGGCTTCACATCAAATCCGCAGAAAATCCGGCAGACTGCGCATCGCGCGGTGTGTCCCCGCAATATCTGAACGATCATTCACTCTGGTGGAATGGCCCATCCTGGCTCGGTCAACAAGAGGAATCATGGCCACCGCAACAGCATTTCGTAACTACATTAGACCAAAAGCCCGATCTGGTCAACTTAGCCAGCAGCTCGTACTCGCTGAAAATTTGGGAACTCATCGAACGATATTCTTCCCTGAGAAAACTGAAGTACGTCACTGCCTATGTCCTCAGGTTTTTGCATACCGCCAGATTAGCAGTCGCGCCTCGCAACACTGGCACACGGGTAGCTCGCAGAACTGGGAACTAGATGAAGCCTTCACTCTTTGGATAAAATTGACGCAAAGGAATTTTTTCGCAGACGATATCAATCGGCTACAGTCCCACAAGTCTGTAAGTCGTCATAGCAAACTCGCAAGGCTCAGGGTGGGCGGCAGACTCAACAACGCATCATTGCTACCTGACAAGAAGCATCATCTCCTACTGCCTGCTTCAGCAAAACTCACCGTACTCATCTGCGATAATATACATAAAATGACGTTGCATGCAGGTCCTCAGATTATGATAACTGTCTTGCAAAGCCGCTTCTGGGTCATCAATGCACGTAAAATCCTTCGCAAAATCTCCAGAGCTTGTTTGAAATGCCGTAGACACAATCACACCATCCAACAACAACTAATGGGTGACTTACCTAAGCCAAGAGTACAGGCTTGCCGGCCCTTTTTGCGTACCGGTGTCGATTTTGCAGGGCCTGTTCAGCTTCGATATTCTAAAGGACCTATCTTCTTCCACTTTCATCAGTGCGTTCAGACGTTTCGTATTCCGCAGGGCCATTGCAAGGAATTATACAGCGACAACGGCACTAAATTTGTTGGAGCAGAGAAGGAACTTAAAACTTTATTAAGTCACGCAATAGAAAACGAACAACTCAACAAACATCTCGCTGACGATGGCACTACCTGGCATTTCAACCCACCGAGCTCTCCTCATATGGGTGGATATTGGGAGGCTGCCGTAAAAAGAGTGAAATTTCATCTCCGCCGTACTCTAGGTGATAATCTTCTAACCTTCGAGGAATTCACTACACTCTTGACGGAGATAGAAGCTTGTGTTAATTCAAGGCCACTCTGCCTTATATCAACCGATGTGAACGACCTTCACACCATCACTCCAGAACATTTCCTTATCGGAGAGCCGCTCAAGACATTGCCGGGCCCGGACATAACCGAATTTTAAGGAATTCTTTTGAACAGGTGGCAGTTGCTGTCTCAGCTAAGACAGCACTTCTGGAGAAGGTGAAGCGCCGAGTATTTGGTTCAGCTCCAGCAACGTGCAAAGTGGACGCACCCTACCTCTAACTTCGACGTAGGTGACCTCGTTGTTATACGGGATGAGAGACTTCCTCCTACCAAATGGAAGCTGGGAAGAATTACAGCCGTACTTCCCGGAGCGGATAGCAAGGTTCGAGTAGTCACGTTGAAAACAATGGATAGAACCCTAAATCGCCCTATCGTCAAGATTTCTCCGCGGCTATTTTTCGCCGAAGGTTCTGCTTCACACACAACTATATCATAAATTAACTTATTTTTGTCAATAATTTCAGTTGTAGTTTTGAACCAATCTGCTAACTAGTTCAAGGTGGGCGGAGTGTTAACGCCAACCACTACATATTCATGAATTCTTATTGTATATGTTTCTCACATACATTGAAATTGTTAATATTCCAATTACTGTTCACTGGAAGAAATTTATTGCTAGTCAGTCGTCGATCTACTATTTAAACGTTAAGATTATAGTTCTCGGTTTGTATAGTTTTTGTAAACCGTCAGTATAGAGTTAATAAATCGGTTGAATATCGCAGCGCTCGTGTAATATTTTAACATTATTATACGTTTTGCAACACCTTACACGATCGTTTATAAAAGTAATACGTAGTATAAGAACTTAAATAAAATCAATTCAAGTTCTTTAAGATGAATTAGCACAAAAGTTCTTAAAATATTCTTTACACAATCGTTTTTAAAATTTAAATAGCAGAAAAGTTATTAAAATATTCCTTACACAATCGTTTATAAAAGTAATACGTGGTATAAACACTTAATTAAAATCAATTCAAGTTCTTTAAGATGAATTAGCACAAATGTTCTTAAAATATTCCTTACACAATCGTTTATAAAAGTTAATTAGCACAAAAGTTCTTAAAACATTCCTTACACAATCGTTTATGAAAGTAATACGTAGTATAAACTCTTAAAAAAATCAATTCACGTTCTTCAAGATGAATTATCACGAAAGTTACAATCGTTTATAAAAGTGTTATGGTCGCCTTTGAAGGATAACCAGTGGCTCAGGTTATCCGACCACTAGGACTAATTATGTCCCTGCGTGCACAATGTATGTATACTGGATGAAATTTGGATTCGGGTATGCGAGCCGAATCCCCTGTCTTGCTCAACCCAATGAGATAAGGCTCATTTCCTAACCCTTTGCCCCTGCTTTAGTATGGAGGCATCACAACTTGGATGCCTAGGAACCCCCGAAATACTTATCTGCATGGGAGCGCATTATATTCGGCTACTATAGTCGAATCCAAACGCATACATATTTCATGCACCTGTAAAACCACCGGAAAGAAAAAAAAGGAATACCTGTAAAGAAAATTTTTTTTACGCGCATAAGGAATGGCATTCGGTAGGTCGTGAAATTCCCTGCTCATAGACACCTCAACCATAAAAATCGGTGTCCGGAGAGCCGAGGAAAATGATTTAATTCAATTAAATCATTTCCATAAAACTCCTCAACTCTTGCACATTAATGTCCAAAAAGTCGGGCAAAGTTACATGTCAATAAAAATTGCAACTGTTCGCCTAACAGCACATACACCCAAGGACCGCCTATAAACGGGAGAATAAACGCGCCTAAATGCAGAAATCCTCTGCCGCCCATATAAAACTGCACAGAGAAATGAACATCTGGCATAAAATGACATGATAAAACCGTTTACGCTGGAATAAGCATGAAAAGTTTGGATGGTAGCAGCGGGACTGTGTAAGTGTGTGCGTGTAAGGATCTCGGCGCGACGATACAGAGAGACTGACAAACCTCGGAGGGAAGTAAACGCGCTGACACCGCGCTCGGTCAGATTTTTTTCGGCGGGAAGTTTTTGTGCATGCGGCATGAACAGTTTTGTGTTTCAATTCTTTGGGAGAAGTTGATTTTTGCTTCGAAACGAAGTCAGTGAGTGATATTTCTTCGTCTTAGCCGATTAGACATTTTTTGGGTTTGAATTCTCTCCACTCCAAATAAATTTCAGTTTATTCGCGATCTGATTAAATAATTACCGCGACGAGTACTAATTTGATACACACAAATTCTGATATTGTAGAGTCGGAGGTCTTTAGCAGGGTGGCGTCATAACGTTTGTGAGCAGCTATGAGAACCCCGCGACCTGGTGGATCATTGGTGCCTACACAACCGTCGACACGGAAAATGGTATAGTTTGGAGGGAATAGTTCGTTGTCGAGAATTCCTGGTGTTTTTGTTTTTTGTTTGTTTTATATATATGATGTTGCCAAAGCTCAGGGGATGCCCTATGATGCTTAAGCACAGCCTTGGCAGGAAAGGAATTAAGGTTGAGGGAAATGGGTTAGGAGGTTGAGTGAAGGAGGTGTCGATATACGCCCCGTTTGAAAGTTTCAGGCTCATAAGACGAGGGAAAAACAGAAGTTGGTAAACTGTTCCACATTCGTGTTGTTCTGCTAAGAAAAGATTCCCGAAATTTGACGGTACGTCCAAATTTGATCCGGAGAGTATAGGGGTGGGAGCGACTTGTAGATCTTGTATCGCGCGTTGTAATGAGTCTACAAGGAATCAGGCTAGCGATTTCGTTAGAACAATGGCCATGGAAATAGCGATAAAAGAGTGAGAGACAACCAACATTCCGTCGATGCTCCAGAGAGTCAAGACCCTCACAGATTGAGGAATCGCCAATAAGTTTAACAGCCTTACGCTGAACTTTGTCTAACGCGGACAATGCGGTGTGTCCTGCCCCTGCCCAAATATGGGAATTATATTCAAGTCTAGGCCTAATGTGGGACTTGTAGATCAGCAATCTTAGCTGGACTGATCATATATTTGCAATCGCTAAAAATGCGATGAAATGTTTGGGTTTTCTACAGAGATGTAAGAAATATTTCACCCCACCTGACTTAGCGCTGATCTACAAGTCCCACATTAGGCCTAGGCTTGAATATAATTCCCATATTTGGGCAGGGGCCGGACACACCGCACTGTCCGCGTTAGACAAAGTCCAGCGTAAAGCTGTTAAGCTTATTGGCGATCCCTCAATCTCTGAGGGTCTTGACTCTCTGGAGCATCGACGGAATGTCGTTTGTCTCTCACTCTTCTATCGTTATTTCCATGGCCGTTGTTCTAACGAAATTGCTAGCCTGATTCCTTGTAGACTCATGACAACGCGCGATACAAGATCAACAAGCCGCTCCCACCCCTATACTCTCCAGGTCAAATTTGGACGTACCGTCAAATTTCGGGAATCTTTTCTAAGCAGAACAACACGAATGTGGAACAGTCTACCATCTTCTGTTTTTCCCTCGTCTTATCAGCCTGAAACTTTCAAACGGGGCGTACATCGACACCTCCTTCACCCAAACTCCTAACCCATTTCCCTCATCCTTAATTCCTTTCCTGCCAAGGCTGTGCTTAAGCATCATAGGGCATCCCCTGAGCTTTGGCATCATCATATATAAAAAAAAAAAAAAAAAAAAACCCTAAGTCGGGTGGGGTGAAATATTTCTTACATCTCTGTAGAAAACCCAAACATTTCATCGCACTTTTAGCGATTGCAAATATATGATCAGTCCAGCTAAGATTGCTGGATATCTCCATACCCAAGATCTTTAGGGATGGTGAATTGTCTATATTCACTCCGTCGACTGAAATGGGTTGGGGGTGAACTGGGCGTTTTTTAAGGGACATTAAACAGCATTGAGTTTTGGATGCATTAAACGTAACACGATTTGCTCTGCCCCAAGCGAGGACCATAGAAATGTCTTTGTTTAATGATCTAAACATGCGTTCCCGATTGACTTCTGTAGCATTTCCACGTGAATTCATTACAGAATCAAATGAGTACGCGAAATCAAGGGTGCTATCGTCGGCAAAACTATGAATAGGATTGAGAGTAAGGGATAAGAGATCATTAATAAAAAGAAGAAATAAAGTTGGTGAAAGAACTGAACCCTGAGGAATACCGGCATTTATTTCGTAGGATGCAGATGTAACGCCGTCAATTACTACACGGATTAAACGGCCTGACAAAAAGCTCTCTATCCATTTAACGAGGGTAGGGTGCAGACCAAATGTTTGAAGTTTGGCTAAAAGGGCAGCATGCCAGACTCTATCAAAAGCCTTTGAAATATCAAGAGCGATGATTTCGGACTCACCGAAATTATGGAGACAATGATTCCAACGCTCCGTTAGAGCCGTTAGTAAGTCTCCGGTTAAGCGGCCAGCGCGGACACCGTACTGGCAGTCGTTGATAAGATGGTTATTTTCTAGATATTTCAACAACTGAGAGTTGATGAGTGATTCAAAAACTTTGGATATGATCGTGGTTAGTGCAATTGGTCTGTAGTTAGAGGGGTCGCATGCCTCTCCTTTTTTAAGTATCGGCTGGACATGAGCAAGTTTCCATACACTTGGAAATATTCCTGTTGAATATGACAGTTTGAAAAGTTTGCGCAGAGGTTTAGCCAAAGCAGAGGCGCAGCATTTTAAAACAAGGGGCGAGAAACCATCAGGCCCAGTAGCTTTGGACACGTCGAGTTTCGAAAGTACTCTAAAATCTTCCCGAGTGCGAAAGTGTAGCGGCTTTTGCCTACTAATGCACTGTGATGTAGATGGAAGTGGCTGCGATGATGTTGGCAAGTACGAGTTAGCAGCAAAATTAGCAGCAAACAGGTTGGCCTTGTCCAATGAGTCAGTAAAAACATTCCCATTATAAATGAGTGGTGGTGTTGACGAACAGGTGAAATTGTTCTTTACGGTTTTAATTAGAGACCAGAAGCCCTTACTTCCCTTTTGAGTAGAAAATACCGTCGGTCTGATGCTCTGGTCGAAATTGAACTTAGTCCGGCTAATTGCTGAATTGCAAATATTCCGCGCATCTCTATAGATACGTCTCAATTCCTCTGAAGGGCACAATTTATATGCCTGGAAGGCTGCTTCCTTCTTTTTAATGGCTGCGAAACAGTCATTATTGAACCAATTGGTGTTAGTTGGTTTAATGTTCTTGAAGCTATGAGGAATAAAGCGATGCATTCCAAACCATAGGATGTTCAAGATATAATCGGTGCTTCTTTTAACGTCCTTCATAGAAAAGTAATCAGACCAATCCAGCTCTCTGAGATATTTATTAAGTCCCGCCCAATCAGCATTTTTATAATGCCAAATTAATCTTTTGGTGGAGTTTAGGTTAGTGGTTGTCAGAGAGGAGATGGGGAATTGGGCGGAGATTAGACAATGGTCTGAATTACCCAAGGGAGACGTCACCGAAACCGAGTATTTTTCTGGATGCGATGTTAGAAATAGATCTAAAAGATGCGCGTTGTGCCCCAAAGTATCAGGAACACGAGTCGGACACTCAACCAGTTGCTGTAAATTAAAAGACTCACTAAATAACTCGACGTGTCTTCCAGACGGGCTTGTAGTAGAAGAATGCCTGAGCCACTGTGTGTTGTGGGCGTTGAAATCTCCAGCAAGAACGATTTCAGAAGAGGGGGATAATTCCAAAATCTTATCGATATCGGAAGACAGTTTATCGAAGGAGCACACAGTGTCAGTGTCAGACATATTCGGGCTGCGGTATAAAAAACAAAAATGAATGATGTGCCGATAGAGTTTAAATCTAATCCAGACATAATTAAATTCTGGATTAGTAGAAGAGAATTGAGGGAGATGGGAGAATGGCACATCATTTCTAATATAAACCGCGATTCCCCTCTGAGGAGAGAAGAGCGGCACTAAGTGATAACCAGGAATGGGATACTGATTAATATCAGAATCGGAAACAACCTAGGTTTCGCTTAGTGCGAAACTGCCGGATTTTCCGCGATCAAGTGGCAGTAAACCGAAAAATGGTTACTTTTCAAGCCACGAATGTTGCAAAAATTGAATAAAAATTTTTGCATAGTCCCGGTCTTAATTTGCCCAAAACAAAACAAACGAAAACAAACACAAGGACTGACGAACGGGGAACCACAGATGCAAAACAAAGCCGCCTCTGTGAAAACAAAGCCAGCAGCAGTGTTATGCCTGCTGTGCTGAACCTTGATTTCGACGAAGGCAGCCAAATGCTCAGCAGCGGAGACCCGTTAAACGCATTCAATGCAGCACGATTGTACTACATTGAATGTTGGATGGAAGAAAATAAAAATAAATAGGAACGTACTCACCAGACTGTGCTTTCAAATAGAGCATAAAAGCCCTTCACTTCGGCAAGATGGCACTAGCACTTTGATTGGTTTCAGTTAAGGCAAAGATATCGTGCGGGAATTTGTGGGAGTTAAGAAAAATATTGGCTGTTTTTGTACGAAGTCCCCTTACGTTCTGGTAATAGACTGACAAGCTGCTGGGGAGAGGTACTTGATCAGAGACCGCTGGTGCATTAGGGGGAAGTCAGAAATAGAGAAAGCGCAGGGGTTAGGAACGAAAGTAGTTTAAGGAGTCGTTGCGACTTTTTTGGAGATGGGAAATGCGGCGAGAACTAACGTATGAAGCATAGGTGGATAGATCTTCTGAAACCTTATGGGAAGGTATATTGAATGATTCATGGTAATAAGTGAAAAGTTGGTGTAAGACGGTTGGGTCTGTGGGTAGGCCTTCTTGGTGTATACTTAACATGACGTTTGAGCTGGTTTTACCGTCAATACAGCCGGAATTCGGTTTGTCGTGCAGATAAGCTAGAAATAGACGAACGTTTTCATAAATTCGGTGGTCCCGTAAACGGGATAAAAGGTATCGTCCATCTTTGGAATCCGCAGAGCGCGAAGTCAATTTAACTGTAGGCGGGATTAGGGGATCGATAAATGAGTGATGTTGGGATGAAGTAGTTTTGGTTAGCGGAAGGGGCGAATTAGTGGAGGTAGAAGTAGTTTGGGATGGGGCGATAGTTAGGGAAGATGATGGCTTGTAATTAAGTGGGCATGCGGAGAAAGTAGCGGGTGCCAGGTTTGGTGCATACAGTGGAGGGGTGGGACAGACGGAAATCGAAGCAGAGGTGGTAGGAAATTGATGGCTTGTGGTTAGGTGGACACACGGAAGAAGTTGGGAGTGCATGGTTAGGTGGATGCGCTGGATGTACAGAACTCAAATCAGTGGTGGTAGGGTTGACGGCTGGGATGGAAGTGTTCGAGGGCTTCGGTGTAAGTGGTACCGAGGGGTTAAAAGTGTGAGAATATATAAAGTTAGGATACTTAACTGGGGTACATAGATTAAAGTTTGGAAATACTCCCATTTTGAGCTGCCAATTGGAGTTAGGATCACTAGGTTTAGGGCTAAAGTTGAGAGGTGCGGAAGAGTGATGAGAGATTATGTTATTACTAGTGCTAATGTTCTTACGATTAGGCTGAATACTAAATTTAGGTATGGGAGAAGGACGTTTGGAATTACCTTAGGGATAGTAAGTAGGATTTGGTTTATTAATATTTAATTTCGGGTTAGATGCAGAGGGCTTAGGGTTAAACTTAACATACTTCCTAGTCCACTTGGAAATTTCGATAGTCCCGAGAGTGAAGATTTTGCTGGAGGGGTTACTGATGAGCCACACATACTTATTCGGGATGGGATCTTGAAGTTGCTGACTTTCCTTGCGTCCGAGAGTAACTTCAGGCAGCTAACGGGGATGAATGCGAAATTCCGGGAAAAAAGCTATGTACCCAGGAAACGTTGGCGTTATGAGGGGCAGGAATGGAGTATGGTCACTTGATGAAGATGAGTATTTGCTGCCTAGTCTTTTTAGTCTTTGTTCCCATTCTGATACAGTCCAGGTGGTGCAAAATGGTTTAACCGTAGATGCGGTGAAAGTGGACTCGGATGACACTGGTGGAGGGACATTGATTATAACACCAGCACCCGTCGCTATGTCGGGCTCGACCGGACCAACAGTAGCATCAACATCTGGAGAAGACTGCGCCAAGGAGGAATGCGGGTTTGTAGGAACCAATTTCTCGGTTAATCGAGGTGGAGCTGCAGATGATGATTTTTTAACCGTAGATGCGTTGGAACTGGACTGGAATGACACTGGTGGAGAGACATTGATTATAACACCAGCACCCGTCGCTATGTCGGGCTTTACCGGACCAACAGTAGCATCAACATCTGGAGCAGACTGCGCCAAGGAGGAATGCGGGTTTGTAGGAACCAATTTCTCGGTTGATCGAGGTGGAGCTGCAGATGATGAATGCTGGAGAGTGGGACAGTTCCTATTCGGAGACGTAGTTCCTGAAGAAGCAGCGTCTAAACCAGAAGCAACTATGGCGTCAGACAGATGAGAAGAAGAAGAGCAAGAAGAGCATTTTGAAGTTAAGCTCCTGATATCGGAGGCAACTGAGCCAATGAGTTCAAAGTTTCTCCCAATGGCTGTAGAGCATGAATCTAGGTCCTGCTTGATGTGCCGGACACCGCGTCGAATGTCATACAGAAATTTTTTTTTCGAATAATAGAAAAACAAACAGAACAAAAACCATATAAACTTTTTTTGTGTAAAGATAGCTAATAAAACCAAACAATGCATCAATGGTTGATGTTAAAATGCTACCTCTAATGTTTTGGCTACAATCGGGAGTGAAATTTTTATCGCTATAAAATTTACAAATTAAAACTTTTATCCTATGACAAATAGGAAAAATGAAATGAAATTTTTTTTGAAGTTCCGTTGAAATTTAAAGAAACCAAAAAAAAAATAGATAGAAGATTGACAGGTACAGAAAAACCAATACCAGTGGTAGGAGTGTACGTTAGGACATTACTGAAAAGTTTTTTTTTGAATAATAGAAAAGCAAACAGATTAAAAATTATATAAATTTTTTTAAGTGTAAAAATAGCTAATAAAAACAACCAATGCATCAATAATTAATATTAAAACGCAATCTCTAATGATTTAACAAGTGTGTACAAATGTTTAAGTGAATCTCTTACCACTGGTGGGGGAGATTACTTATTGCACCGCTATTGGTGGAACCCTTACCGCGGGTGGTGGGAATTCGCAACAATGAAATTAACGATTCAAGGAATGAATAATCAGTGACCCCAGTCAGTTTTATTTCTTATTTTGATATACAATTATTGATTACTTAGCTATAATCGTAACAATAAAGTTAATTGACAATTGCAAAATTGCTTACTTAGCTATAACAAAGTTCATAATTAAATACATTGGGATTGGGACGGGAAATGCGGCGAGAACTAACGTATGAAGCATAGGTGCATAGATCTTCTGAAACCTTATGGGAAGGTATATTGAATGATTCATGGTAATAAGTGAAAAGTTGGTGTAAGACGGTTGGGTCTGTGGGTAGGCCTTCTTGGTGTATACTTAACATGACGTTTGAGCTGGTTTTACCGTCAATACAGCCGGAATTCGGTTTGTCGTGCAGATAAGCTAGAAATAGACGAACGTTTTCATAAATTCGGTGGTCCCGTAAACGGGAAAAAAGGTATCGTCCATCTTTGGAATCCGCAGAGCGCGAAGTCAATTTAACTGTAGGCGGGATTAGGGGATCGATAAATGAGTGATGTTGGGATGAAGTAGTTTTGGTTAGCGGAAGGGGCGAATTAGTGGAGGTAGAAGTAGTTTGGGATGGGGCGATAGTTAGGGAAGATGATGGCTTGTAATTAAGTGGGCATGCGGAGGAAGTAGCGGGTGCCAGGTTTGGTGCATACAGTGGAGGGGTGGGACAGACGGAAATCGAAGCAGAGGTGGTAGGAAATTGATGGCTTGTGGTTAGGTGGACACACGGAAGAAGTTGGGAGTGCATGGTTAGGTGGATGCGCTGGATGTACAGAACTCAAATCAGTGGTGGTAGGGTTGACGGCTGGGATGGAAGTGTTCGAGGGCTTCGGTGTAAGTGGAACCGAGGGGTTAAAAGTGTGAGAATATATAAAGTTAGGATACTTAACTGGGGTACATAGATTAAAGTTTGGAAATACTCCCATTTTGAGCTGCCAATTGGAGTTAGGATCACTAGGTTTAGGGCTAAAGTTGAGAGGTGCGGAAGAGTGATGAGAGATTATGTTATTACTAGTGCTAATGTTCTTACGATTAGGCTGAATACTAAATTTAGGTATGGGAGAAGGACGTTTGGAATTACCTTAGGGATAGTAAGTAGGATTTGGTTTATTAATATTTAATTTCGGGTTAGATGCAGAGGGCTTAGGGTTAAACTTAACATACTTCCTAGTCCACTTGGAAATTTCGATAGTCCCGAGAGTGAAGATTTTGCTGGAGGGGTTACTGATGAGCCACACATACTTATTCGGGATGGGATCTTGAAGTTGCTGACTTTCCTTGCGTCCGAGAGTAACTTCAGGCAGCTAACGGGGATGAATGCGAAATTCCGGGAAAAAAGCTATGTACCCAGGAAACGTTGGCGTTATGAGGGGCAGGAATGGAGTATGGTCACTTGATGAAGATGAGTATTTGCTGCCTAGTCTTTTTAGTCTTTGTTCCCATTCTGATACAGTCCAGGTGGTGCAAAATGGTTTAACCGTAGATGCGGTGAAAGTGGACTCGGATGACACTGGTGGAGGGACATTGATTATAACACCAGCACCCGTCGCTATGTCGGGCTTTACCGGACCAACAGTAGCATCAACATCTGGAGCAGACTGCGCCAAGGAGGAATGCGGGTTTGTAGGAACCAATTTCTCGGTTGATCGAGGTGGAGCTGCAGATGATGAATGCTGGAGAGTGGGACAGTTCCTATTCGGAGACGTAGTTCCTGAAGAAGCAGCGTCTAAACCAGAAGCAACTATGGCGTCAGACAGATGAGAAGAAGGAGAGCAAGAAGAGCATTTTGAAGTAAAGCTCCTGATATCGGAGGCAACTGAGCCAATGAGTTCAAAGTTTCTCCCAATGGCTGTAGAGCATGAATCTAGGTCCTGCTTGATGTGCCGGACACCGCGTCGAATGTCATACAGAAAATTTTTTTTCGAATAATAGAAAAACAAACAGAACAAAAACCATATAAACTTTTTTTGTGTAAAGATAGCTAATAAAACCAAACAATGCATCAATGGTTGATGTTAAAATGCTACCTCTAATGTTTTGGCTACAATCGGGAGTGAAATTTTTATCGCTATAAAATTTACAAATTAAAACTTTTATCCTATGACAAATAGGAAAAATGAAATGAAATTTTTTTTGAAGTTCCGTTGAAATTTAAAGAAACCAAAAAAAAATAGATAGAAGATTGACAGGTACAGAAAAACCAATACCAGTGGTAGGAGTGTACGTTAGGACATTACTGAAAAGTTTTTTTTGAATAATAGAAAAGCAAACAGATTAAAAATTATATAAATTTTTTTAAGTGTAAAAATAGCTAATAAAAACAACCAATGCATCAATAATTAATATTAAAACGCAATCTCTAATGATTTAACAAGTGTGTACAAATGTTTAAGTGAATCTCTTACCACTGGTGGGGGAGATTACTTATTGCACCGCTATTGGTGGAACCCTTACCGCGGGTGGTGGGAATTCGCAACAATGAAATTAACGATTCAAGGAATGAATAATCAGTGACCCCAGTCAGTTTTATTTCTTATTTTGATATACAATTATTGATTACTTAGCTATAATCGTAACAATAAAGTTAATTGACAATTGCAAAATTGCTTACTTAGCTATAACAAAGTTCATAATTAAATACATTTTGCATATATCAATTCATAATTGCTTAATAGGCATTACTTTTACTTTAATATAAACAACAACAAAGTTCACTTCACGCGATCAGCATTACGTCGGGTTCTTGATCGCTTGTAGTGTTTTGAAATTTGACGCCGCTTCGCTTAAATTTGTGACGGCATGATCATTTTGATGAAAGTGTCAAAATTTTTTTTGTGATACTATAGATACGATAGAAATAAGTTTAAAATCACTGATTTTTTTTTAAAGCAAAGAACTTGAATAGCTTTTAATAATGCAAGCCTGTGAGTATAAAGGAAGCATTGATGTAATAGTAGGTAACAGGCATAAATTAACTTAAATGGTACGAAAATGCGCATAAATATAAATTTTTTGAAAGCATTTAAGTTAGAATTTTTTTGTAGTATAAACTGTCTTACCTTTCTTATCATTGAAAATTGTTTTTCATAGCAGTAAGGTTTAGCCAATAGTTCTTTAGATAAGAAAATATCATGTGTTCTTTCCCTAATTTTTTTGTAAAAGCAGAGTTAGGCATAGTAGGAATTGAATTTTGTATTGTTGTAATTTTCTTTGTAGTACCGTTCAACTGAGCCCTATTGCAAAGGGGTAAAAAGGCCCTAGCCTTAAGCTAGTTGGTCGCGTGCCCTCCTGCGGAGGGGGTATCTCTGTTATTTTTTCTAATAAATAATATTTTCTTATGAGCACTAAATAAGTCTCCTTTCTTTTCTCTCTCTCTCCTCGTCGTCCTTCCTATAGGGCGGCCATCGCTTCATCGGTGGGTGGGGCCCTCATAATGAGGTTAGTGACCCTCTTTCTTCACAGGCACAAGGGCATCTAGATGAAATCGGCCCCCTATATGCAAGGGTGGTTGGAGCACGGGCCATACAAAGGGAGTCATGACACCAGACTCCCCCAACGACAACGACAACGGGCAACGCCTGCCTACATCCTTCCTCCTTCTGTTTTGCATTTTTTCCCTTTTTTCCAGATTCAACATTTTTTTTTGTTCTCTTCCTTTTTGGTAAATTCTTTTCGCGGGTTTTTCTTTTATTTAAAATTCTTCTTTTTCTCGTTCGTTTACCTCCCTTTCCCATCCTCGGCATAATTTTCTGCTTTTGTTGCGCGACCGCGGGCGGAAATGGCATCTTTTTTTTTTTAATTCAATTCAAGCTCTTTAATATGAATAAGTACAAAAGTTCTTAAAATATTCCTTACACAATCGTTTATCAAAGTAATACGTAGTAGAAACACTTAAATAAAATCAATTCACGTTCTTCAAGATAAATTATCACAAAAGTTACTGTTGCAGATGACGGGGGTTTAAGGAATAGTGGATTTACCAAACACTACTTAAATGACTATATATATTTTACTTTATTACTTTGACTTCAATTATAGTTTCTTCAATTGTGTTGAACGGCCGACATCTGGGATGCTACTGCCCCGGTGAGGATTCGTCGATGATGATAAACCGGAGAGCTCGATAACATATTACCGAGACGTACCGCTGCTGTTGCTGGCTCCGTGACAGTGATGATAGCCGTCCTATTATACCAGTGCTGATAATTGCCTTCGGTTTTAAAGTGATTTCTTAACATTCTGGGGCGCGTTGAAATCTACGAATGTCAATGAGTTCTGCATAATACGTTGATGGCCTTGAGAATCCATTTGAGTTAAGTGCGAATAGCCGGGTTTTGATCGCAGTCCTCGGTAAATAGTAGTTGTAGCCTTACTGGTCTCTGGCACCTCTTGACGAGAAGTTTCTTCGATAACGTCTGACCCATGCATGTTCCCAGTTGTTGTCAAGCCACTATGATTTTATCTCGTCGTTTTAATTTTTATGACTTCATAGTGTGTGTGTTGTTTGGTGGGAAGATGTATTTCAATTTAAGGGTTTGGATTTTGGTAGAATATGTGTTTCAATTTAAGGGATGTGGGTTTGTTAGAAATAGATTGGAATAAAAATCACATTAATTCATTGATTTAATTTTCTACTGTACAACTAAACGTTATAACTACGTAATTAGTGTTCTGAGTAGGGCTTCTCAAATTGTTCCCGGGATTACGGGTATCCCGGGATTCCCGGCGAATGTGGAACCGGGACTTATCCCGGTAAATCCCGGGATTTCTCGCGAATTTTAATTTTCAACTATTTGTCCTGCCTATTTTTAAAATCCAGTAGTTTAGTGCATTCTCACTTATCTTACGTTTAATTAAAACTACTTTTACCATGTTTGCGGCTATTATCCTAATAATCCCTAGAACACTTTCGCACAATAAATTGTGATTTTGTACTTATTTCATTGAAGGTAAACTTTTATATTATATTGTCTTTTTAAATTATTTTAAAAATAACCTTGCTTAGGGCATCATGTCAAAGCAAAACAAATCGATGGCGTGGCAATATTGAGAAAATGAAGAAAGTGCTAAATGCAATAAGTTCAATGCAGTTATAAAGTGTAGAGGATTTTCAACAAGTGGGCTTCTACGGCACATAAAAGTTTGTGAAAGATCCCAAGCACAAATAAACAATAGGAGAATGCATGAAGATGATAGAGAGGAGGGATATGGAGAACGGAGAAAACAAAATGAAAGTACTGAAGAGATTATTTCGAAGTTAGCTGCTATAGATGGATTTTCTATTAATGCTATTACAGCATCAGAATTTATAAGAACATATTTAGCGGAAAAAGCTATGGCTTTACCAATGGACCCATCACATGTGATGGATATGATGGAAAAACAATATAATTTAGCGAAAGTAAGCGTAACTGCAGAGATAGCCAAACATATTTCTGATGGTTCGAGATTTTCTATATCCATGGATGAGTACAAATCCCTTAAAAATCTTCGTTATATGAATATAAATGTTCATTCAAAAGCAACATTTTGGAATCTAGGCATGATTCGAATATTGGGTTCACTACATGCAGAAAATATGTTTGAAGTTGTTGAAGGAAAATTAGCAGAGTTCAATTTATCCCTAAAAAGGCACATAGTTGCAGTTATGACGGATGGGGCAACTGTAATGAAAAGATTTGCAAAGTTAAGTGGGGCTGAGCACCAACTTTGTTATGCACACGGTCTACATTTATCTGTTTGCGATATCCTTTACAAAAAATCAACCAATTCGAATGTACCGGTTTAACAGTGAAAAGGTAATCGAAAATGAGATGGACCCACTAGTGATCCGAGAAGATAATGAAAATGAAATTGAAGAAGATACTTTAAAATCTTCTATAGAGTTTTACACATACGAAGACGCCCCAGACTCTAATTTGAGTGTTGAGTTCGATGATATTGATAACACTCATACGTACGAATTGACCATAACAAGGAACTTCAACTACAACTCGATATAAAAACTAGATGGCGTAGTCTTCTTGATATGTTGGAAAGGTTTGTGAAGTTAAAATCTCCGATATTGAAAGCAATGATGGATTTGAATGAATCCCTAAACATCTCTGAAAGAGAGTTCGAACTCATAAACGCCATAGCATCTTCACTCAAGCCAATACAAATAGGCATTCAAAGACTTGGTCGCAGAGAGACGACATTACTAGAAGCTGAAGGCGTATTTGTAATAAACGACCTAAGCGAGAAAACAGATTTCTTTTCTTCTCTAATTTTAGAAGCAATTAAAAACGAGCACTTACATGAGCGAAGAAATATAAATTTAGTTGGATTATTGAAATATTTAAATAATTTCTCAAGTTATAATACAACGCCCATAAAAGTTCCACTTTATTGCTACCACCTAAATTAACGCTTCAGTCTACAGCTTAAAAACTATTTTCCAGGCTATATATGAACAGCTTTGAAGACAATGAAATATTGAGTGACGTTTGTGATGTCGACAATCTCTCAGTTGATGCTCCTTCTAATTCTTCTCGGTCCTTAACACTAATCGAAAAGCTGGACGCAACGATTCAAAATATTAGTAAATCTGATGATGAAGTTAACTCTTATGATTTAATAACCATCGTACAAGAAACGAAAATCTTTAAGGCTACAGGAAAGCGAACTGAGAACTTAAATCATTTGTATGACACACTGTTAACAATTCCACCAACATTAATAGAATCTGAAAGAGCCTTCTCTGCAGCTGGACTCTTCATTACCAAAATAAGGTCATCATTAACGTATGCATCTATCAATAATTTATGTTTTTTGAAAAATTACTTTTGATTTAAAAACGAAGAAAAATGTAATTGTTAATTATTTTCCACTAAATGAACTCTTTTTTTCTTTTGACTTAAGAATTTATTGTTTATTTTATTATTATTTTTACAAATTAATTAATATATTTTCTTTTTCTTATAAAACACTTAGTACTTTTTTAAATCTTAATTAAATATGTTATGACGGGAAATCCCGGGAAAACCCGGGAAATCACGGGAAAAGCGACCGGGAATTCCGGGATCAAAATGCCGGGAAATGAGAAGTCCTAGTTCTGAGCGACTAAATTCATTCATCAGGATTAAACGATTCAGTAAGGGGTAAGCAAACAAATCTTCGTGATTGGGCTCTTTATCTCGGTCGTTCGAGTTCTTATGGTTACAAGTCTTACTAAACCATCTTTTTTCGGGTGAATTTGCACAACACGGCCTAGCATCCACTTCAATGGTGGAAGTCGCTCATCTTTTATGAGAATCAAATCCCCGATTTTGACATTTAGTGCACCATTTAGGTCGTTGTTGCAAACGCGATAAATATTCTGTGCTCCATTTTGACCAAAAATCTTGCCTGCATTTTCGTATTATCTGCCAGTGATTAAGAAGTGAAGTTTTAAATTTGACAAATCTTCCTCTGGTGGAGATAAAAGAGCACCTTTTTACAAAGAAATGAAGTGTCTAAAGGCACCCATGAAAGCGGATGTCGTCAGATCCCCTACAACTTCCAGGTGGATTACCTTAGTGCAGAGGCAAACAAATATCACAAGATATCCTTTATACACCAATTTTCCTCGTCCCCCCCCCCCTTTACCCCGTTCTTGGGGTAAATTTGCCATAAGCTGGCTTTGGGTTTTCTTAGAAAAGCGAAAAAACCTGACACATTTATGAACACAACGTTTTACGATATGTCGTGATTTAAGGATCCAGTATTCCCTTCGGAGGGTTGCTAACATGATCTGTATTCCCCCATGCAACGTGGAGGATTGAGCATGCCTCACAACTGATGCAGTAAAGTGGCCGCTATCGGGTAAAATTATGGGGTGGCGCTCATTGAATGACAGAGATGACTGTTCAAGCCGACCTCCCACACGAAGAACTCCAAATTCGTCGATAAATGGGTTTAAAGAGATTAATTTACTGTCTTTAGAAAGAGGTCGGTGACAGCTGGTCGACTGTATTTTGGCTGGATTTTCCTGTGATGGTACATGCCTCCATTTAATACCTCCAATGTTCCGTGAAATTTCAGCAACCCTATTACTTGTGAACACTTTAAAATTACTTGGTGGTCTTTGAAGCCAAGAAAGAATGATGGTGGAATCGCTCCATGCATATAGATTGCTATGGTCTACCTTTACAACTAATAGTGTCTTTTTTAACAACTTTGACAAAAAAACAGCGCCGCAGAGCTCCAAGCGGGGTAAGGTGACTGGTTTCAGAGGTGCGACTTTGGTTTTTGACGAAATCAAAAATGTATTGATTCCTTCGTTATGTGAAATCCGAATGTATACAGCGGCAGCATAGGCTCGTTCGGATGAATCACAAAACCCATGTATTTGTACAGTTGACTCTGGGCTGTACCTCACCCACCGAGAGATTGTAATGTCTCCAAGCTTTAGTAAAGATTCCGCAACTTTCTGGTATTACACTGACAGGTCAGGTGGCAGTGTTTCATCCCAGTCAATACCCGAATGCCATAAGGTTTGAATGAAAATGTTAGCCTTTATTATCACTGGAGCCAACCAGCCTAGTGGGTCATATAATCGGGCAATGCATGCAAAGACATTTCGTTTGCTAAAGGGGGGTTGAGTGGAATCTACTTTCAATCTAAAATAAAACTCATCCTTCTCGGGATCCTAAAAGATGCCCAATGTTTTTATTGAATTGTTATGAAAATTTATGAAGGACGAGGCCGCTAGTCTATGTTTCGCGGGTATTGTTTCTAACAGTTTGGGGTTGTTGGCTGACCATTTTCGCCACTCAAACTTTCCGCAATTCAACAGAGCGATAAGTTCTCCTTGGAGTGTCAAGGCATCATGTAAAGTATTAGCCCCGGAAAAGATGTCAACATAAACTTGATTTCGAAGAACATGCGATGCTCTTGGGTATGTGGCGTTTTCGACCGAGGTGAGCTGGTGCAGGGTACGAATAGCTAGATCAGGAGCACACACCGTGCCGAAGGTTACTGTTATTAGCCGAAAATCTTCCAAAGGAGCATTGGGATGTTGTCGCCAAATTATGCGTTCAAAGTTTGAGTCCTCTTGTGGAACGGAAATCTGACGGTACATCTTCTCGATGTCCGCACAGAAAACAAACCTTTTAAAACGCCATTGTAGGATTACTGAGGAAATATCTAGTTGAAGGGGAGGGCCAATTAATAATCTATCATTTAGGGAATACCCATTAGTTGTTTTGCACGACGGGTCGACTACAACCCGTAGTTTTGTTGTACTAATATAATATAAAGAAAGATATTCCTGCATACATTGAGAATAACTTTCAAAAAATCCTGGGACTTTCTGATTTCTCTAGATCTTCCAAACTTTTCTTCCGCTTTATTTATTAGACTATAGGGAAGCCGAACACAATATCTACCATCGTCTTGTCTGTAGTGTGTATTTTTATAAATAGACTCACAAAGCTCCTCATCTGGAGATAAAGGAGATGACCTATCAGAACATTCCTCCATTTTCCAGAATTTCTGCGATTGTTCATTTAAAGAGCATCGATTATCAAAGCTTGCTATATGTGTTACCACTTTTATTCCTTGAATATCTCTTTAAATTTCTGAGTTCTTATTGGTGTTTCCGAACAAAACCCATCCAAGAACTGTTTCCTGCGCGATAGGGGCACCGAAACTACCACGATTAATATTACTTCCTACCAGGTCACCATACACATCAGCACCTAATATTACATCTACAGCACCAGGTTCATGAAATTTCGGGTCCGCTAATTTTAAGCCTTTCAAGTGAGGCCAATGGCTGGGGTTAATATGGTTTGATGGCAGATTTCCTGTTAAACTTTTTAATACGAATGCCGAAATTGTTATTGAAAATTTGTTATCTATTGTTAAACTCATGACAATTTGCGCAGAGAAATTA
>CAXIWC010000095.1:0-22096 GCA_964036015.1 Leptarthrus brevirostris | reverse complement strand
CCCCTATTTACCCTAGACCTATGTAGATTTAAAAAAAAATCATATTTAGCAAAATACACAAGCAAAACAAAATATGCGAATATTATTATTGTAGGCACACCTAACGGAATTAACGTATTTTGTCGCTTTCTAGCTCTTGTTTCTCGACCAGATGAATACCAGTAATCTACTATTACTCGTATTAGTCCCCTATTTACCCTAGACCTATGTAGATTTAAAAAAAATCATATTTAGCAAAATACACAAGCAAAACAAAATATGCGAATATTATTATTGTAGGCACACCTAACGGAATTAACGTATTTTGTCGCTTTCTAGCTCTTGTTTCTCGACCAGATGAATACCAGTAATCTACTATTACTCGTATTAGTCCCCTATTTACCCTAGACCTATGTAGATTTAAAAAAAATCATATTTAGCAAAATACACAAGCAAAACAAAATATGCGAATATTATTATTGTAGGCACACCTAACGGAATTAACGTATTTTGTCGCTTTCTAGCTCTTGTTTCTCGACCAGATGAATACCAGTAATCTACTATTACTCGTATTAGTCCCCTATTTACCCTAGACCTATGTAGATTTAAAAAAAATCATATTTAGCAAAATACACAAGCAAAACAAAATATGCGAATATTATTATTGTAGGCACACCTAACGGAATTAACGTATTTTGTCGCTTTCTAGCTCTTGTTTCTCGACCAGATGAATACCAGTAATCTACTATTACTCGTATTAGTCCCCTATTTACCCTAGACCTATGTAGATTTAAAAAAAATCATATTTAGCAAAATACACAAGCAAAACAAAATATGCGAATATTATTATTGTAGGCACACCTAACGGAATTAAACGTATTTTGTCGCTTTCTAGCTCTTGTTTCTCGACCAGATGAATACCAGTAATCTACTATTACTCGTATTAGTCCCCTATTTACCCTAGACCTATGTAGATTTAAAAAAAATCATATTTAGCAAAATACACAAGCAAAACAAAATATGCGAATATTATTATTGTAGGCACACCTAACGGAATTAACGTATTTTGTCGCTTTCTAGCTCTTGTTTCTCGACCAGATGAATACCAGTAATCTACTATTACTCGTATTAGTCCCCTATTTACCCTAGACCTATGTAGATTTAAAAAAAATCATATTTAGCAAAATACACAAGCAAAACAAAATATGCGAATATTATTATTGTAGGCACACCTAACGGAATTAACGTATTTTGTCGCTTTCTAGCTCTTGTTTCTCGACCAGATGAATACCAGTAATCTACTATTACTCGTATTAGTCCCCTATTTACCCTAGACCTATGTAGATTTAAAAAAAATCATATTTAGCAAAATACACAAGCAAAACAAAATATGCGAATATTATTATTGTAGGCACACCTAACGGAATTAACGTATTTTGTCGCTTTCTAGCTCTTGTTTCTCGACCAGATGAATACCAGTAATCTACTATTACTCGTATTAGTCCCCTATTTACCCTAGACCTATGTAGATTTAAAAAAAATCATATTTAGCAAAATACACAAGCAAAACAAAATATGCGAATATTATTATTGTAGGCACACCTAACGGAATTAACGTATTTTGTCGCTTTCTAGCTCTTGTTTCTCGACCAGATGAATACCAGTAATCTACTATTACTCGTATTAGTCCCCTATTTACCCTAGACCTATGTAGATTTAAAAAAAATCATATTTAGCAAAATACACAAGCAAAACAAAATATGCGAATATTATTATTGTAGGCACACCTAACGGAATTAACGTATTTTGTCGCTTTCTAGCTCTTGTTTCTCGACCAGATGAATACCAGTAATCTACTATTACTCGTATTAGTCCCCTATTTACCCTAGACCTATGTAGATTTAAAAAAAATCATATTTAGCAAAATACACAAGCAAAACAAAATATGCGAATATTATTATTGTAGGCACACCTAACGGAATTAACGTATTTTGTCGCTTTCTAGCTCTTGTTTCTCGACCAGATGAATACCAGTAATCTACTATTACTCGTATTAGTCCCCTATTTACCCTAGACCTATGTAGATTTAAAAAAATCATATTTAGCAAAATACACAAGCAAAACAAAATATGCGAATATTATTATTGTAGGCACACCTAACGGAATTAACGTATTTTGTCGCTTTCTAGCTCTTGTTTCTCGACCAGATGAATACCAGTAATCTACTATTACTCGTATTAGTCCCCTATTTACCCTAGACCTATGTAGATTTAAAAAAAATCATATTTAGCAAAATACACAAGCAAAACAAAATATGCGAATATTATTATTGTAGGCACACCTAACGGAATTAACGTATTTTGTCGCTTTCTAGCTCTTGTTTCTCGACCAGATGAATACCAGTAATCTACTATTACTCGTATTAGTCCCCTATTTACCCTAGACCTATGTAGATTTAAAAAAAATCATATTTAGCAAAATACACAAGCAAACAAAATATGCGAATATTATTATTGTAGGCACACCTAACGGAATTAACGTATTTTGTCGCTTTCTAGCTCTTGTTTCTCGACCAGATGAATACCAGTAATCTACTATTACTCGTATTAGTCCCCTATTTACCCTAGACCTATGTAGATTTAAAAAAAATCATATTTAGCAAAATACACAAGCAAAACAAAATATGCGAATATTATTATTGTAGGCACACCTAACGGAATTAACGTATTTTGTCGCTTTCTAGCTCTTGTTTCTCGACCAGATGAATACCAGTAATCTACTATTACTCGTATTAGTCCCCTATTTACCCTAGACCTATGTAGATTTAAAAAAAATCATATTTAGCAAAATACACAAGCAAAACAAAATATGCGAATATTATTATTGTAGGCACACCTAACGGAATTAACGTATTTTGTCGCTTTCTAGCTCTTGTTTCTCGACCAGATGAATACCAGTAATCTACTATTACTCGTATTAGTCCCCTATTTACCCTAGACCTATGTAGATTTAAAAAAAATCATATTTAGCAAAATACACAAGCAAAACAAAATATGCGAATATTATTATTGTAGGCACACCTAACGGAATTAACGTATTTTGTCGCTTTCTAGCTCTTGTTTCTCGACCAGATGAATACCAGTAATCTACTATTACTCGTATTAGTCCCCTATTTACCCTAGACCTATGTAGATTTAAAAAAAATCATATTTAGCAAAATACACAAGCAAAACAAAATATGCGAATATTATTATTGTAGGCACACCTAACGGAATTAACGTATTTTGTCGCTTTCTAGCTCTTGTTTCTCGACCAGATGAATACCAGTAATCTACTATTACTCGTATTAGTCCCCTATTTACCCTAGACCTATGTAGATTTAAAAAAAATCATATTTAGCAAAATACACAAGCAAAACAAAATATGCGAATATTATTATTGTAGGCACACCTAACGGAATTAACGTATTTTGTCGCTTTCTAGCTCTTGTTTCTCGACCAGATGAATACCAGTAATCTACTATTACTCGTATTAGTCCCCTATTTACCCTAGACCTATGTAGATTTAAAAAAAATCATATTTAGCAAAATACACAAGCAAAACAAAATATGCGAATATTATTATTGTAGGCACACCTAACGGAATTAACGTATTTTGTCGCTTTCTTAGCTCTTGTTTCTCGACCAGATGAATACCAGTAATCTACTATTACTCGTATTAGTCCCCTATTTACCCTAGACCTATGTAGATTTAAAAAAAATCATATTTAGCAAAATACACAAGCAAAACAAAATATGCGAATATTATTATTGTAGGCACACCTAACGGAATTAACGTATTTTGTCGCTTTCTAGCTCTTGTTTCTCGACCAGATGAATACCAGTAATCTACTATTACTCGTATTAGTCCCCTATTTACCCTAGACCTATGTAGATTTAAAAAAAAATCATATTTAGCAAAATACACAAGCAAAACAAAATATGCGAATATTATTATTGTAGGCACACCTAACGGAATTAACGTATTTTGTCGCTTTCTAGCTCTTGTTTCTCGACCAGATGAATACCAGTAATCTACTATTACTCGTATTAGTCCCCTATTTACCCTAGACCTATGTAGATTTAAAAAAAATCATATTTAGCAAAATACACAAGCAAAACAAAATATGCGAATATTATTATTGTAGGCACACCTAACGGAATTAACGTATTTTGTCGCTTTCTAGCTCTTGTTTCTCGACCAGATGAATACCAGTAATCTACTATTACTCGTATTAGTCCCCTATTTACCCTAGACCTATGTAGATTTAAAAAAAATCATATTTAGCAAAATACACAAGCAAAACAAAATATGCGAATATTATTATTGTAGGCACACCTAACGGAATTAACGTATTTTGTCGCTTTCTAGCTCTTGTTTCTCGACCAGATGAATACCAGTAATCTACTATTACTCGTATTAGTCCCCTATTTACCCTAGACCTATGTAGATTTAAAAAAAATCATATTTAGCAAAATACACAAGCAAAACAAAATATGCGAATATTATTATTGTAGGCACACCTAACGGAATTAACGTATTTTGTCGCTTTCTAGCTCTTGTTTCTCGACCAGATGAATACCAGTAATCTACTATTACTCGTATTAGTCCCCTATTTACCCTAGACCTATGTAGATTTAAAAAAAATCATATTTAGCAAAATACACAAGCAAAACAAAATATGCGAATATTATTATTGTAGGCACACCTAACGGAATTAACGTATTTTGTCGCTTTCTAGCTCTTGTTTCTCGACCAGATGAATACCAGTAATCTACTATTACTCGTATTAGTCCCCTATTTACCCTAGACCTATGTAGATTTAAAAAAAATCATATTTAGCAAAATACACAAGCAAAACAAAATATGCGAATATTATTATTGTAGGCACACCTAACGGAATTAACGTATTTTGTCGCTTTCTAGCTCTTGTTTCTCGACCAGATGAATACCAGTAATCTACTATTACTCGTATTAGTCCCCTATTTACCCTAGACCTATGTAGATTTAAAAAAAATCATATTTAGCAAAATACACAAGCAAAACAAAATATGCGAATATTATTATTGTAGGCACACCTAACGGAATTAACGTATTTTGTCGCTTTCTAGCTCTTGTTTCTCGACCAGATGAATACCAGTAATCTACTATTACTCGTATTAGTCCCCTATTTACCCTAGACCTATGTAGATTTAAAAAAAAATCATATTTAGCAAAATACACAAGCAAAACAAAATATGCGAATATTATTATTGTAGGCACACCTAACGGAATTAACGTATTTTGTCGCTTTCTAGCTCTTGTTTCTCGACCAGATGAATACCAGTAATCTACTATTACTCGTATTAGTCCCCTATTTACCCTAGACCTATGTAGATTTAAAAAAAATCATATTTAGCAAAATACACAAGCAAAACAAAATATGCGAATATTATTATTGTAGGCACACCTAACGGAATTAACGTATTTTGTCGCTTTCTAGCTCTTGTTTCTCGACCAGATGAATACCAGTAATCTACTATTACTCGTATTAGTCCCCTATTTACCCTAGACCTATGTAGATTTAAAAAAAATCATATTTAGCAAAATACACAAGCAAAACAAAATATGCGAATATTATTATTGTAGGCACACCTAACGGAATTAACGTATTTTGTCGCTTTCTAGCTCTTGTTTCTCGACCAGATGAATACCAGTAATCTACTATTACTCGTATTAGTCCCCTATTTACCCTAGACCTATGTAGATTTAAAAAAAATCATATTTAGCAAAATACACAAGCAAAACAAAATATGCGAATATTATTATTGTAGGCACACCTAACGGAATTAACGTATTTTGTCGCTTTCTAGCTCTTGTTTCTCGACCAGATGAATACCAGTAATCTACTATTACTCGTATTAGTCCCCTATTTACCCTAGACCTATGTAGATTTAAAAAAAATCATATTTAGCAAAATACACAAGCAAAAACAAAATATGCGAATATTATTATTGTAGGCACACCTAACGGAATTAACGTATTTTGTCGCTTTCTAGCTCTTGTTTCTCGACCAGATGAATACCAGTAATCTACTATTACTCGTATTAGTCCCCTATTTACCCTAGACCTATGTAGATTTAAAAAAAATCATATTTAGCAAAATACACAAGCAAAACAAAATATGCGAATATTATTATTGTAGGCACACCTAACGGAATTAACGTATTTTGTCGCTTTCTAGCTCTTGTTTCTCGACCAGATGAATACCAGTAATCTACTATTACTCGTATTAGTCCCCTATTTACCCTAGACCTATGTAGATTTAAAAAAAATCATATTTAGCAAAATACACAAGCAAAACAAAATATGCGAATATTATTATTGTAGGCACACCTAACGGAATTAACGTATTTTGTCGCTTTCTAGCTCTTGTTTCTCGACCAGATGAATACCAGTAATCTACTATTACTCGTATTAGTCCCCTATTTACCCTAGACCTATGTAGATTTAAAAAAAATCATATTTAGCAAAATACACAAGCAAAACAAAATATGCGAATATTATTATTGTAGGCACACCTAACGGAATTAACGTATTTTGTCGCTTTCTAGCTCTTGTTTCTCGACCAGATGAATACCAGTAATCTACTATTACTCGTATTAGTCCCCTATTTACCCTAGACCTATGTAGATTTAAAAAAAATCATATTTAGCAAAATACACAAGCAAAACAAAATATGCGAATATTATTATTGTAGGCACACCTAACGGAATTAACGTATTTTGTCGCTTTCTAGCTCTTGTTTCTCGACCAGATGAATACCAGTAATCTACTATTACTCGTATTAGTCCCCTATTTACCCTAGACCTATGTAGATTTAAAAAAAATCATATTTAGCAAAATACACAAGCAAAACAAAATATGCGAATATTATTATTGTAGGCACACCTAACGGAATTAACGTATTTTGTCGCTTTCTAGCTCTTGTTTCTCGACCAGATGAATACCAGTAATCTACTATTACTCGTATTAGTCCCCTATTTACCCTAGACCTATGTAGATTTAAAAAAAATCATATTTAGCAAAATACACAAGCAAAACAAAATATGCGAATATTATTATTGTAGGCACACCTAACGGAATTAACGTATTTTGTCGCTTTCTAGCTCTTGTTTCTCGACCAGATGAATACCAGTAATCTACTATTACTCGTATTAGTCCCCTATTTACCCTAGACCTATGTAGATTTAAAAAAAATCATATTTAGCAAAATACACAAGCAAAACAAAATATGCGAATATTATTATTGTAGGCACACCTAACGGAATTAACGTATTTTGTCGCTTTCTAGCTCTTGTTTCTCGACCAGATGAATACCAGTAATCTACTATTACTCGTATTAGTCCCCTATTTACCCTAGACCTATGTAGATTTAAAAAAAATCATATTTAGCAAAATACACAAGCAAAACAAAATATGCGAATATTATTATTGTAGGCACACCTAACGGAATTAACGTATTTTGTCGCTTTCTAGCTCTTGTTTCTCGACCAGATGAATACCAGTAATCTACTATTACTCGTATTAGTCCCCTATTTACCCTAGACCTATGTAGATTTAAAAAAAATCATATTTAGCAAAATACACAAGCAAAACAAAATATGCGAATATTATTATTGTAGGCACACCTAACGGAATTAACGTATTTTGTCGCTTTCTAGCTCTTGTTTCTCGACCAGATGAATACCAGTAATCTACTATTACTCGTATTAGTCCCCTATTTACCCTAGACCTATGTAGATTTAAAAAAAATCATATTTAGCAAAATACACAAGCAAAACAAAATATGCGAATATTATTATTGTAGGCACACCTAACGGAATTAACGTATTTTGTCGCTTTCTAGCTCTTGTTTCTCGACCAGATGAATACCAGTAATCTACTATTACTCGTATTAGTCCCCTATTTACCCTAGACCTATGTAGATTTAAAAAAAATCATATTTAGCAAAATACACAAGCAAAACAAAATATGCGAATATTATTATTGTAGGCACACCTAACGGAATTAACGTATTTTGTCGCTTTCTAGCTCTTGTTTCTCGACCAGATGAATACCAGTAATCTACTATTACTCGTATTAGTCCCCTATTTACCCTAGACCTATGTAGATTTAAAAAAAATCATATTTAGCAAAATACACAAGCAAAACAAAATATGCGAATATTATTATTGTAGGCACACCTAACGGAATTAACGTATTTTGTCGCTTTCTAGCTCTTGTTTCTCGACCAGATGAATACCAGTAATCTACTATTACTCGTATTAGTCCCCTATTTACCCTAGACCTATGTAGATTTAAAAAAAATCATATTTAGCAAAATACACAAGCAAAACAAAATATGCGAATATTATTATTGTAGGCACACCTAACGGAATTAACGTATTTTGTCGCTTTCTAGCTCTTGTTTCTCGACCAGATGAATACCAGTAATCTACTATTACTCGTATTAGTCCCCTATTTACCCTAGACCTATGTAGATTTAAAAAAAATCATATTTAGCAAAATACACAAGCAAAACAAAATATGCGAATATTATTATTGTAGGCACACCTAACGGAATTAACGTATTTTGTCGCTTTCTAGCTCTTGTTTCTCGACCAGATGAATACCAGTAATCTACTATTACTCGTATTAGTCCCCTATTTACCCTAGACCTATGTAGATTTAAAAAAAATCATATTTAGCAAAATACACAAGCAAAACAAAATATGCGAATATTATTATTGTAGGCACACCTAACGGAATTAACGTATTTTGTCGCTTTCTAGCTCTTGTTTCTCGACCAGATGAATACCAGTAATCTACTATTACTCGTATTAGTCCCCTATTTACCCTAGACCTATGTAGATTTAAAAAAAAATCATATTTAGCAAAATACACAAGCAAAACAAAATATGCGAATATTATTATTGTAGGCACACCTAACGGAATTAACGTATTTTGTCGCTTTCTAGCTCTTGTTTCTCGACCAGATGAATACCAGTAATCTACTATTACTCGTATTAGTCCCCTATTTACCCTAGACCTATGTAGATTTAAAAAAAATCATATTTAGCAAAATACACAAGCAAAACAAAATATGCGAATATTATTATTGTAGGCACACCTAACGGAATTAACGTATTTTGTCGCTTTCTAGCTCTTGTTTCTCGACCAGATGAATACCAGTAATCTACTATTACTCGTATTAGTCCCCTATTTACCCTAGACCTATGTAGATTTAAAAAAAATCATATTTAGCAAAATACACAAGCAAAACAAAATATGCGAATATTATTATTGTAGGCACACCTAACGGAATTAACGTATTTTGTCGCTTTCTAGCTCTTGTTTCTCGACCAGATGAATACCAGTAATCTACTATTACTCGTATTAGTCCCCTATTTACCCTAGACCTATGTAGATTTAAAAAAAATCATATTTAGCAAAATACACAAGCAAAACAAAATATGCGAATATTATTATTGTAGGCACACCTAACGGAATTAACGTATTTTGTCGCTTTCTAGCTCTTGTTTCTCGACCAGATGAATACCAGTAATCTACTATTACTCGTATTAGTCCCCTATTTACCCTAGACCTATGTAGATTTAAAAAAAATCATATTTAGCAAAATACACAAGCAAAACAAAATATGCGAATATTATTATTGTAGGCACACCTAACGGAATTAACGTATTTTGTCGCTTTCTAGCTCTTGTTTCTCGACCAGATGAATACCAGTAATCTACTATTACTCGTATTAGTCCCCTATTTACCCTAGACCTATGTAGATTTAAAAAAAATCATATTTAGCAAAATACACAAGCAAAACAAAATATGCGAATATTATTATTGTAGGCACACCTAACGGAATTAACGTATTTTGTCGCTTTCTAGCTCTTGTTTCTCGACCAGATGAATACCAGTAATCTACTATTACTCGTATTAGTCCCCTATTTACCCTAGACCTATGTAGATTTAAAAAAAATCATATTTAGCAAAATACACAAGCAAAACAAAATATGCGAATATTATTATTGTAGGCACACCTAACGGAATTAACGTATTTTGTCGCTTTCTAGCTCTTGTTTCTCGACCAGATGAATACCAGTAATCTACTATTACTCGTATTAGTCCCCTATTTACCCTAGACCTATGTAGATTTAAAAAAAATCATATTTAGCAAAATACACAAGCAAAACAAAATATGCGAATATTATTATTGTAGGCACACCTAACGGAATTAACGTATTTTGTCGCTTTCTAGCTCTTGTTTCTCGACCAGATGAATACCAGTAATCTACTATTACTCGTATTAGTCCCCTATTTACCCTAGACCTATGTAGATTTAAAAAAAATCATATTTAGCAAAATACACAAGCAAAACAAAATATGCGAATATTATTATTGTAGGCACACCTAACGGAATTAACGTATTTTGTCGCTTTCTAGCTCTTGTTTCTCGACCAGATGAATACCAGTAATCTACTATTACTCGTATTAGTCCCCTATTTACCCTAGACCTATGTAGATTTAAAAAAAATCATATTTAGCAAAATACACAAGCAAAACAAAATATGCGAATATTATTATTGTAGGCACACCTAACGGAATTAACGTATTTTGTCGCTTTCTAGCTCTTGTTTCTCGACCAGATGAATACCAGTAATCTACTATTACTCGTATTAGTCCCCTATTTACCCTAGACCTATGTAGATTTAAAAAAAATCATATTTAGCAAAATACACAAGCAAAACAAAATATGCGAATATTATTATTGTAGGCACACCTAACGGAATTAACGTATTTTGTCGCTTTCTAGCTCTTGTTTCTCGACCAGATGAATACCAGTAATCTACTATTACTCGTATTAGTCCCCTATTTACCCTAGACCTATGTAGATTTAAAAAAAATCATATTTAGCAAAATACACAAGCAAAACAAAATATGCGAATATTATTATTGTAGGCACACCTAACGGAATTAACGTATTTTGTCGCTTTCTAGCTCTTGTTTCTCGACCAGATGAATACCAGTAATCTACTATTACTCGTATTAGTCCCCTATTTACCCTAGACCTATGTAGATTTAAAAAAAATCATATTTAGCAAAATACACAAGCAAAACAAAATATGCGAATATTATTATTGTAGGCACACCTAACGGAATTAACGTATTTTGTCGCTTTCTAGCTCTTGTTTCTCGACCAGATGAATACCAGTAATCTACTATTACTCGTATTAGTCCCCTATTTACCCTAGACCTATGTAGATTTAAAAAAAATCATATTTAGCAAAATACACAAGCAAAACAAAATATGCGAATATTATTATTGTAGGCACACCTAACGGAATTAACGTATTTTGTCGCTTTCTAGCTCTTGTTTCTCGACCAGATGAATACCAGTAATCTACTATTACTCGTATTAGTCCCCTATTTACCCTAGACCTATGTAGATTTAAAAAAAATCATATTTAGCAAAATACACAAGCAAAACAAAATATGCGAATATTATTATTGTAGGCACACCTAACGGAATTAACGTATTTTGTCGCTTTCTAGCTCTTGTTTCTCGACCAGATGAATACCAGTAATCTACTATTACTCGTATTAGTCCCCTATTTACCCTAGACCTATGTAGATTTAAAAAAAATCATATTTAGCAAAGTACACAAGCAAAACAAAATATGCGAATATTATTATTGTAGGCACACCTAACGGAATTAACGTATTTTGTCGCTTTCTAGCTCTTGTTTCTCGACCAGATGAATACCAGTAATCTACTATTACTCGTATTAGTCCCCTATTTACCCTAGACCTATGTAGATTTAAAAAAAATCATATTTAGCAAAATACACAAGCAAAACAAAATATGCGAATATTATTATTGTAGGCACACCTAACGGAATTAACGTATTTTGTCGCTTTCTAGCTCTTGTTTCTCGACCAGATGAATACCAGTAATCTACTATTACTCGTATTAGTCCCCTATTTACCCTAGACCTATGTAGATTTAAAAAAAATCATATTTAGCAAAATACACAAGCAAAACAAAATATGCGAATATTATTATTGTAGGCACACCTAACGGAATTAACGTATTTTGTCGCTTTCTAGCTCTTGTTTCTCGACCAGATGAATACCAGTAATCTACTATTACTCGTATTAGTCCCCTATTTACCCTAGACCTATGTAGATTTAAAAAAAATCATATTTAGCAAAATACACAAGCAAAACAAAATATGCGAATATTATTATTGTAGGCACACCTAACGGAATTAACGTATTTTGTCGCTTTCTAGCTCTTGTTTCTCGACCAGATGAATACCAGTAATCTACTATTACTCGTATTAGTCCCCTATTTACCCTAGACCTATGTAGATTTAAAAAAAATCATATTTAGCAAAATACACAAGCAAAACAAAATATGCGAATATTATTATTGTAGGCACACCTAACGGAATTAACGTATTTTGTCGCTTTCTAGCTCTTGTTTCTCGACCAGATGAATACCAGTAATCTACTATTACTCGTATTAGTCCCCTATTTACCCTAGACCTATGTAGATTTAAAAAAAATCATATTTAGCAAAATACACAAGCAAAACAAAATATGCGAATATTATTATTGTAGGCACACCTAACGGAATTAACGTATTTTGTCGCTTTCTAGCTCTTGTTTCTCGACCAGATGAATACCAGTAATCTACTATTACTCGTATTAGTCCCCTATTTACCCTAGACCTATGTAGATTTAAAAAAAATCATATTTAGCAAAATACACAAGCAAAACAAAATATGCGAATATTATTATTGTAGGCACACCTAACGGAATTAACGTATTTTGTCGCTTTCTAGCTCTTGTTTCTCGACCAGATGAATACCAGTAATCTACTATTACTCGTATTAGTCCCCTATTTACCCTAGACCTATGTAGATTTAAAAAAAATCATATTTAGCAAAATACACAAGCAAAACAAAATATGCGAATATTATTATTGTAGGCACACCTAACGGAATTAACGTATTTTGTCGCTTTCTAGCTCTTGTTTCTCGACCAGATGAATACCAGTAATCTACTATTACTCGTATTAGTCCCCTATTTACCCTAGACCTATGTAGATTTAAAAAAAATCATATTTAGCAAAATACACAAGCAAAACAAAATATGCGAATATTATTATTGTAGGCACACCTAACGGAATTAACGTATTTTGTCGCTTTCTAGCTCTTGTTTCTCGACCAGATGAATACCAGTAATCTACTATTACTCGTATTAGTCCCCTATTTACCCTAGACCTATGTAGATTTAAAAAAAATCATATTTAGCAAAATACACAAGCAAAACAAAATATGCGAATATTATTATTGTAGGCACACCTAACGGAATTAACGTATTTTGTCGCTTTCTAGCTCTTGTTTCTCGACCAGATGAATACCAGTAATCTACTATTACTCGTATTAGTCCCCTATTTACCCTAGACCTATGTAGATTTAAAAAAAATCATATTTAGCAAAATACACAAGCAAAACAAAATATGCGAATATTATTATTGTAGGCACACCTAACGGAATTAACGTATTTTGTCGCTTTCTAGCTCTTGTTTCTCGACCAGATGAATACCAGTAATCTACTATTACTCGTATTAGTCCCCTATTTACCCTAGACCTATGTAGATTTAAAAAAAATCATATTTAGCAAAATACACAAGCAAAACAAAATATGCGAATATTATTATTGTAGGCACACCTAACGGAATTAACGTATTTTGTCGCTTTCTAGCTCTTGTTTCTCGACCAGATGAATACCAGTAATCTACTATTACTCGTATTAGTCCCCTATTTACCCTAGACCTATGTAGATTTAAAAAAAATCATATTTAGCAAAATACACAAGCAAAACAAAATATGCGAATATTATTATTGTAGGCACACCTAACGGAATTAACGTATTTTGTCGCTTTCTAGCTCTTGTTTCTCGACCAGATGAATACCAGTAATCTACTATTACTCGTATTAGTCCCCTATTTACCCTAGACCTATGTAGATTTAAAAAAAATCATATTTAGCAAAATACACAAGCAAAACAAAATATGCGAATATTATTATTGTAGGCACACCTAACGGAATTAACGTATTTTGTCGCTTTCTAGCTCTTGTTTCTCGACCAGATGAATACCAGTAATCTACTATTACTCGTATTAGTCCCCTATTTACCCTAGACCTATGTAGATTTAAAAAAAATCATATTTAGCAAAATACACAAGCAAAACAAAATATGCGAATATTATTATTGTAGGCACACCTAACGGAATTAACGTATTTTGTCGCTTTCTAGCTCTTGTTTCTCGACCAGATGAATACCAGTAATCTACTATTACTCGTATTAGTCCCCTATTTACCCTAGACCTATGTAGATTTAAAAAAAATCATATTTAGCAAAATACACAAGCAAAACAAAATATGCGAATATTATTATTGTAGGCACACCTAACGGAATTAACGTATTTTGTCGCTTTCTAGCTCTTGTTTCTCGACCAGATGAATACCAGTAATCTACTATTACTCGTATTAGTCCCCTATTTACCCTAGACCTATGTAGATTTAAAAAAAATCATATTTAGCAAAATACACAAGCAAAACAAAATATGCGAATATTATTATTGTAGGCACACCTAACGGAATTAACGTATTTTGTCGCTTTCTAGCTCTTGTTTCTCGACCAGATGAATACCAGTAATCTACTATTACTCGTATTAGTCCCCTATTTACCCTAGACCTATGTAGATTTAAAAAAAATCATATTTAGCAAAATACACAAGCAAAACAAAATATGCGAATATTATTATTGTAGGCACACCTAACGGAATTAACGTATTTTGTCGCTTTCTAGCTCTTGTTTCTCGACCAGATGAATACCAGTAATCTACTATTACTCGTATTAGTCCCCTATTTACCCTAGACCTATGTAGATTTAAAAAAAATCATATTTAGCAAAATACACAAGCAAAACAAAATATGCGAATATTATTATTGTAGGCACACCTAACGGAATTAACGTATTTTGTCGCTTTCTAGCTCTTGTTTCTCGACCAGATGAATACCAGTAATCTACTATTACTCGTATTAGTCCCCTATTTACCCTAGACCTATGTAGATTTAAAAAAAATCATATTTAGCAAAATACACAAGCAAAACAAAATATGCGAATATTATTATTGTAGGCACACCTAACGGAATTAACGTATTTTGTCGCTTTCTAGCTCTTGTTTCTCGACCAGATGAATACCAGTAATCTACTATTACTCGTATTAGTCCCCTATTTACCCTAGACCTATGTAGATTTAAAAAAAATCATATTTAGCAAAATACACAAGCAAAACAAAATATGCGAATATTATTATTGTAGGCACACCTAACGGAATTAACGTATTTTGTCGCTTTCTAGCTCTTGTTTCTCGACCAGATGAATACCAGTAATCTACTATTACTCGTATTAGTCCCCTATTTACCCTAGACCTATGTAGATTTAAAAAAAATCATATTTAGCAAAATACACAAGCAAAACAAAATATGCGAATATTATTATTGTAGGCACACCTAACGGAATTAACGTATTTTGTCGCTTTCTAGCTCTTGTTTCTCGACCAGATGAATACCAGTAATCTACTATTACTCGTATTAGTCCCCTATTTACCCTAGACCTATGTAGATTTAAAAAAAATCATATTTAGCAAAATACACAAGCAAAACAAAATATGCGAATATTATTATTGTAGGCACACCTAACGGAATTAACGTATTTTGTCGCTTTCTAGCTCTTGTTTCTCGACCAGATGAATACCAGTAATCTACTATTACTCGTATTAGTCCCCTATTTACCCTAGACCTATGTAGATTTAAAAAAAATCATATTTAGCAAAATACACAAGCAAAACAAAATATGCGAATATTATTATTGTAGGCACACCTAACGGAATTAACGTATTTTGTCGCTTTCTAGCTCTTGTTTCTCGACCAGATGAATACCAGTAATCTACTATTACTCGTATTAGTCCCCTATTTACCCTAGACCTATGTAGATTTAAAAAAAATCATATTTAGCAAAATACACAAGCAAAACAAAATATGCGAATATTATTATTGTAGGCACACCTAACGGAATTAACGTATTTTGTCGCTTTCTAGCTCTTGTTTCTCGACCAGATGAATACCAGTAATCTACTATTACTCGTATTAGTCCCCTATTTACCCTAGACCTATGTAGATTTAAAAAAAATCATATTTAGCAAAATACACAAGCAAAACAAAATATGCGAATATTATTATTGTAGGCACACCTAACGGAATTAACGTATTTTGTCGCTTTCTAGCTCTTGTTTCTCGACCAGATGAATACCAGTAATCTACTATTACTCGTATTAGTCCCCTATTTACCCTAGACCTATGTAGATTTAAAAAAAATCATATTTAGCAAAATACACAAGCAAAACAAAATATGCGAATATTATTATTGTAGGCACACCTAACGGAATTAACGTATTTTGTCGCTTTCTAGCTCTTGTTTCTCGACCAGATGAATACCAGTAATCTACTATTACTCGTATTAGTCCCCTATTTACCCTAGACCTATGTAGATTTAAAAAAAATCATATTTAGCAAAATACACAAGCAAAACAAAATATGCGAATATTATTATTGTAGGCACACCTAACGGAATTAACGTATTTTGTCGCTTTCTAGCTCTTGTTTCTCGACCAGATGAATACCAGTAATCTACTATTACTCGTATTAGTCCCCTATTTACCCTAGACCTATGTAGATTTAAAAAAAATCATATTTAGCAAAATACACAAGCAAAACAAAATATGCGAATATTATTATTGTAGGCACACCTAACGGAATTAACGTATTTTGTCGCTTTCTAGCTCTTGTTTCTCGACCAGATGAATACCAGTAATCTACTATTACTCGTATTAGTCCCCTATTTACCCTAGACCTATGTAGATTTAAAAAAAATCATATTTAGCAAAATACACAAGCAAAACAAAATATGCGAATATTATTATTGTAGGCACACCTAACGGAATTAACGTATTTTGTCGCTTTCTAGCTCTTGTTTCTCGACCAGATGAATACCAGTAATCTACTATTACTCGTATTAGTCCCCTATTTACCCTAGACCTATGTAGATTTAAAAAAAATCATATTTAGCAAAATACACAAGCAAAACAAAATATGCGAATATTATTATTGTAGGCACACCTAACGGAATTAACGTATTTTGTCGCTTTCTAGCTCTTGTTTCTCGACCAGATGAATACCAGTAATCTACTATTACTCGTATTAGTCCCCTATTTACCCTAGACCTATGTAGATTTAAAAAAAATCATATTTAGCAAAATACACAAGCAAAACAAAATATGCGAATATTATTATTGTAGGCACACCTAACGGAATTAACGTATTTTGTCGCTTTCTAGCTCTTGTTTCTCGACCAGATGAATACCAGTAATCTACTATTACTCGTATTAGTCCCCTATTTACCCTAGACCTATGTAGATTTAAAAAAAATCATATTTAGCAAAATACACAAGCAAAACAAAATATGCGAATATTATTATTGTAGGCACACCTAACGGAATTAACGTATTTTGTCGCTTTCTAGCTCTTGTTTCTCGACCAGATGAATACCAGTAATCTACTATTACTCGTATTAGTCCCCTATTTACCCTAGACCTATGTAGATTTAAAAAAAATCATATTTAGCAAAATACACAAGCAAAACAAAATATGCGAATATTATTATTGTAGGCACACCTAACGGAATTAACGTATTTTGTCGCTTTCTAGCTCTTGTTTCTCGACCAGATGAATACCAGTAATCTACTATTACTCGTATTAGTCCCCTATTTACCCTAGACCTATGTAGATTTAAAAAAAATCATATTTAGCAAAATACACAAGCAAAACAAAATATGCGAATATTATTATTGTAGGCACACCTAACGGAATTAACGTATTTTGTCGCTTTCTAGCTCTTGTTTCTCGACCAGATGAATACCAGTAATCTACTATTACTCGTATTAGTCCCCTATTTACCCTAGACCTATGTAGATTTAAAAAAAATCATATTTAGCAAAATACACAAGCAAAACAAAATATGCGAATATTATTATTGTAGGCACACCTAACGGAATTAACGTATTTTGTCGCTTTCTAGCTCTTGTTTCTCGACCAGATGAATACCAGTAATCTACTATTACTCGTATTAGTCCCCTATTTACCCTAGACCTATGTAGATTTAAAAAAAATCATATTTAGCAAAATACACAAGCAAAACAAAATATGCGAATATTATTATTGTAGGCACACCTAACGGAATTAACGTATTTTGTCGCTTTCTAGCTCTTGTTTCTCGACCAGATGAATACCAGTAATCTACTATTACTCGTATTAGTCCCCTATTTACCCTAGACCTATGTAGATTTAAAAAAAATCATATTTAGCAAAATACACAAGCAAAACAAAATATGCGAATATTATTATTGTAGGCACACCTAACGGAATTAACGTATTTTGTCGCTTTCTAGCTCTTGTTTCTCGACCAGATGAATACCAGTAATCTACTATTACTCGTATTAGTCCCCTATTTACCCTAGACCTATGTAGATTTAAAAAAAATCATATTTAGCAAAATACACAAGCAAAACAAAATATGCGAATATTATTATTGTAGGCACACCTAACGGAATTAACGTATTTTGTCGCTTTCTAGCTCTTGTTTCTCGACCAGATGAATACCAGTAATCTACTATTACTCGTATTAGTCCCCTATTTACCCTAGACCTATGTAGATTTAAAAAAAATCATATTTAGCAAAATACACAAGCAAAACAAAATATGCGAATATTATTATTGTAGGCACACCTAACGGAATTAACGTATTTTGTCGCTTTCTAGCTCTTGTTTCTCGACCAGATGAATACCAGTAATCTACTATTACTCGTATTAGTCCCCTATTTACCCTAGACCTATGTAGATTTAAAAAAAATCATATTTAGCAAAATACACAAGCAAAACAAAATATGCGAATATTATTATTGTAGGCACACCTAACGGAATTAACGTATTTTGTCGCTTTCTAGCTCTTGTTTCTCGACCAGATGAATACCAGTAATCTACTATTACTCGTATTAGTCCCCTATTTACCCTAGACCTATGTAGATTTAAAAAAAATCATATTTAGCAAAATACACAAGCAAAACAAAATATGCGAATATTATTATTGTAGGCACACCTAACGGAATTAACGTATTTTGTCGCTTTCTAGCTCTTGTTTCTCGACCAGATGAATACCAGTAATCTACTATTACTCGTATTAGTCCCCTATTTACCCTAGACCTATGTAGATTTAAAAAAAATCATATTTAGCAAAATACACAAGCAAAACAAAATATGCGAATATTATTATTGTAGGCACACCTAACGGAATTAACGTATTTTGTCGCTTTCTAGCTCTTGTTTCTCGACCAGATGAATACCAGTAATCTACTATTACTCGTATTAGTCCCCTATTTACCCTAGACCTATGTAGATTTAAAAAAAATCATATTTAGCAAAATACACAAGCAAAACAAAATATGCGAATATTATTATTGTAGGCACACCTAACGGAATTAACGTATTTTGTCGCTTTCTAGCTCTTGTTTCTCGACCAGATGAATACCAGTAATCTACTATTACTCGTATTAGTCCCCTATTTACCCTAGACCTATGTAGATTTAAAAAAAATCATATTTAGCAAAATACACAAGCAAAACAAAATATGCGAATATTATTATTGTAGGCACACCTAACGGAATTAACGTATTTTGTCGCTTTCTAGCTCTTGTTTCTCGACCAGATGAATACCAGTAATCTACTATTACTCGTATTAGTCCCCTATTTACCCTAGACCTATGTAGATTTAAAAAAAATCATATTTAGCAAAATACACAAGCAAAACAAAATATGCGAATATTATTATTGTAGGCACACCTAACGGAATTAACGTATTTTGTCGCTTTCTAGCTCTTGTTTCTCGACCAGATGAATACCAGTAATCTACTATTACTCGTATTAGTCCCCTATTTACCCTAGACCTATGTAGATTTAAAAAAAATCATATTTAGCAAAATACACAAGCAAAACAAAATATGCGAATATTATTATTGTAGGCACACCTAACGGAATTAACGTATTTTGTCGCTTTCTAGCTCTTGTTTCTCGACCAGATGAATACCAGTAATCTACTATTACTCGTATTAGTCCCCTATTTACCCTAGACCTATGTAGATTTAAAAAAAATCATATTTAGCAAAATACACAAGCAAAACAAAATATGCGAATATTATTATTGTAGGCACACCTAACGGAATTAACGTATTTTGTCGCTTTCTAGCTCTTGTTTCTCGACCAGATGAATACCAGTAATCTACTATTACTCGTATTAGTCCCCTATTTACCCTAGACCTATGTAGATTTAAAAAAAATCATATTTAGCAAAATACACAAGCAAAACAAAATATGCGAATATTATTATTGTAGGCACACCTAACGGAATTAACGTATTTTGTCGCTTTCTAGCTCTTGTTTCTCGACCAGATGAATACCAGTAATCTACTATTACTCGTATTAGTCCCCTATTTACCCTAGACCTATGTAGATTTAAAAAAAATCATATTTAGCAAAATACACAAGCAAAACAAAATATGCGAATATTATTATTGTAGGCACACCTAACGGAATTAACGTATTTTGTCGCTTTCTAGCTCTTGTTTCTCGACCAGATGAATACCAGTAATCTACTATTACTCGTATTAGTCCCCTATTTACCCTAGACCTATGTAGATTTAAAAAAAATCATATTTAGCAAAATACACAAGCAAAACAAAATATGCGAATATTATTATTGTAGGCACACCTAACGGAATTAACGTATTTTGTCGCTTTCTAGCTCTTGTTTCTCGACCAGATGAATACCAGTAATCTACTATTACTCGTATTAGTCCCCTATTTACCCTAGACCTATGTAGATTTAAAAAAAATCATATTTAGCAAAATACACAAGCAAAACAAAATATGCGAATATTATTATTGTAGGCACACCTAACGGAATTAACGTATTTTGTCGCTTTCTAGCTCTTGTTTCTCGACCAGATGAATACCAGTAATCTACTATTACTCGTATTAGTCCCCTATTTACCCTAGACCTATGTAGATTTAAAAAAAATCATATTTAGCAAAATACACAAGCAAAACAAAATATGCGAATATTATTATTGTAGGCACACCTAACGGAATTAACGTATTTTGTCGCTTTCTAGCTCTTGTTTCTCGACCAGATGAATACCAGTAATCTACTATTACTCGTATTAGTCCCCTATTTACCCTAGACCTATGTAGATTTAAAAAAAATCATATTTAGCAAAATACACAAGCAAAACAAAATATGCGAATATTATTATTGTAGGCACACCTAACGGAATTAACGTATTTTGTCGCTTTCTAGCTCTTGTTTCTCGACCAGATGAATACCAGTAATCTACTATTACTCGTATTAGTCCCCTATTTACCCTAGACCTATGTAGATTTAAAAAAAATCATATTTAGCAAAATACACAAGCAAAACAAAATATGCGAATATTATTATTGTAGGCACACCTAACGGAATTAACGTATTTTGTCGCTTTCTAGCTCTTGTTTCTCGACCAGATGAATACCAGTAATCTACTATTACTCGTATTAGTCCCCTATTTACCCTAGACCTATGTAGATTTAAAAAAAATCATATTTAGCAAAATACACAAGCAAAACAAAATATGCGAATATTATTATTGTAGGCACACCTAACGGAATTAACGTATTTTGTCGCTTTCTAGCTCTTGTTTCTCGACCAGATGAATACCAGTAATCTACTATTACTCGTATTAGTCCCCTATTTACCCTAGACCTATGTAGATTTAAAAAAAATCATATTTAGCAAAATACACAAGCAAAACAAAATATGC
>CAXIWC010000094.1:0-19786 GCA_964036015.1 Leptarthrus brevirostris | reverse complement strand
AATCGAATTGAATTTTTTTTTCAGTTATACTGAAAAAAACCTATCTATAATAAGATATAGAAAAAATTATGTATTAAACTGAAATTTTTATTTTTTTCGGGTATAATAAGATATGCAAAAAAAAACATTTTTTTTTTAATTTTGATAAGCCTAAAAAAAATCTTTTCTTCTCCTAACCCCTATAAAATTTAACGACCACACCTATTAAGATTAATATATTATATATTTTTACTCTTTGTTAATTGTTTGTGGCCCTGAAAAGGACCGTTTTCATTTTCAATCAAATAAAAAATTTCACTCTTAACCGCCAAAACCATATAATGTACGTCCTTGCCTTTTTAATGCATATACAACATCCATTGCAGTAACTGTTTTTCTTTTTGCATGCTCGGTATATGTAACAGCATCACGAATAACATTTTCAAGAAACACTTTAAGTACACCACGGGTTTCTTCATAAATTAAACCCGATATACGCTTAACGCCACCTCGTCGTGCTAAACGGCGAATAGCTGGTTTTGTAATACCTTGAATATTATCACGAAGAACTTTACGATGACGCTTAGCACCACCTTTTCCTAAACCTTTACCACCTTTGCCGCGACCAGTCATTTTAAATTTACTTCACTTCAACAGAATTATAAGAAAGAACACTTCACTTTAGCACTGTCACACACTTTATGAAATTTACCGAGAGTGTACCACTCAATTTATAGAAAAATTTCTCACCCAAACCAAATGAAATTGATGGAGGGGAAAACGTATAAAGCTAAAAGTGGAGAAGGGAGAATTTTTCTATAAATACTTGGGTTAAAGCAGCGTAAATGGTATTTCTAAACTGTGACTCCTCGTGTTCGGTTCAAGTGAAGTGAAAAGTTCTTTTTGTGAGAAGTGTTTTAATTTTCTGGTAGAGTTAAAGTGAGTGAAAAATAAAGCAATGGCTCGTACTAAGCAAACTGCTCGTAAATCTACGGGAGGAAAGGCTCCTCGTAAGCAATTGGCTACAAAAGCAGCCCGTAAAAGTGCTCCAGCAACTGGTGGTGTTAAAAAGCCTCATCGTTATCGCCCCGGTACAGTAGCTCTTCGTGAAATTCGTCGTTATCAAAAGAGTACTGAATTGCTTATTCGTAAATTACCTTTTCAACGACTTGTACGTGAAATTGCTCAAGATTTTAAAACCGATTTGCGTTTTCAAAGCTCTGCAGTTATGGCATTACAAGAGGCTAGTGAAGCATATTTAGTTGGATTATTTGAGGATACTAATTTGTGTGCTATCCATGCTAAACGTGTTACAATAATGCCAAAAGACATTCAATTGGCTCGTCGTATTCGAGGTGAACGTGCTTAAAAATTTATTTCGATAACTTTAAAAACAAAAAACGGTCCTTTTCAGGACCACAAATTATTTTATTAAAGAGTAAAATATTATTCAATTTGAATTATTACAATGAAAGAATTTCCTGGAAAAGCTAACAAATTTTACACATCAAATACATAATTAGAAATTTTTTTTTTATTTGAATAAATAGCGGCGATTTTTTTTTAATGACGCAATTTAAAATATTATTAAGACTGTATTGAAAAGATAATTTTTTTCCAAACGTTTTGGTATATGAAATGATGAGAATATGTACGAAAGGAGTATTAATTTCGATAATATATTAATTAAATATTTCAAAATTTTCCATATACTTTGTCTAAGAACATTTCTATTTGATAAGATTTACAAATAACTAAAAAAACTGCATAATATTCAATAATAATTTTAACTCTTTTTATTAATATTTGGCGGCCCTGAAAAGGGCCATTTATTAATACGGTTTGCAATTTTACTTGGAACTGGTATATTTTGTAACAGCTTTAGTTCCTTCACTAACGGCGTGCTTGGCAAGTTCACCTGGTAGCAAAAGTCTTACAGCAGTCTGAATTTCACGACTCGTAATTGTCGAACGTTTATTGTAATGCGCTAAACGAGATGCTTCAGCGGCAATACGTTCAAAAATATCATTCACAAAACTGTTCATAATACTCATTGCCTTCGACGAAATTCCAGTATCAGGATGAACTTGCTTTAAAACTTTGTAAATGTAGATAGCATAACTTTCCTTCCTCTTGCGCTTCTTTTTCTTATCGGTCTTAGATATGTTTTTCTGCGCTTTACCAGCTTTTTTAGCAGCTTTACCACTCGTTTTAGGAGGCATTTTCACAATTTCACTTCACTTATCTTCACCCGTTCACGGTTTAACACAAACTGTTCAATTTCTATCGAATTTCTGCTCATATTTATTCAGTCTGGAGACAATCAATATCTCCCCTCCATTCTCTTTCGTTTTTCAATTTTCTTCGTTCAATTTTTACATAAATAAGTGAGTCAACCATTTACTTCGTCATTCAAGTGAAAAGTGCTGTGCTGTGTAGACGTGCCAAGTGAATTAAAGAATTAAATAAAATGTCTGGTCGTGGTAAAGGTGGAAAAGTTAAGGGAAAGGCAAAATCTCGATCAAATCGTGCTGGACTACAATTTCCTGTTGGTCGTATTCATCGTTTATTGAGAAAAGGAAATTATGCTGAACGTGTCGGTGCTGGTGCTCCAGTTTATTTGGCAGCTGTTATGGAATATTTAGCTGCTGAAGTTCTTGAATTAGCTGGAAATGCTGCACGTGACAATAAAAAAACAAGAATTATTCCACGACATTTACAATTAGCCATCCGTAATGATGAAGAATTAAATAAATTGCTTTCTGGTGTGACAATTGCTCAAGGTGGTGTTTTACCAAATATTCAAGCTGTTCTTTTACCCAAAAAAACTGAAAAGAAGGCATAAATATTTTATTTTTCCGACAGCTCTTTAACAAAACGGTCCTTTTCAGGACCACCATATCTTTTATCAAAGAGTAAAATTTATATTTACATACAGTAGTCTTTTTTAATAAATTTTTTTTTTTTTTATAATCGAATCGAATTGAATTTTTTTTTCAGTTATACTGAAAAAAACCTATCTATAATAAGATATAGAAAAAATTATGTATTAAACTGAAATTTTTATTTTTTTCGGGTATAATAAGATATGCAAAAAAAAACATTTTTTTTTTAATTTTGATAAGCCTAAAAAAAATCTTTTCTTCTCCTAACCCCTATAAAATTTAACGACCACACCTATTAAGATTAATATATTATATATTTTTACTCTTTGTTAATTGTTTGTGGCCCTGAAAAGGACCGTTTTCATTTTCAATCAAATAAAAAATTTCACTCTTAACCGCCAAAACCATATAATGTACGTCCTTGCCTTTTTAATGCATATACAACATCCATTGCAGTAACTGTTTTTCTTTTTGCATGCTCGGTATATGTAACAGCATCACGAATAACATTTTCAAGAAACACTTTAAGTACACCACGGGTTTCTTCATAAATTAAACCCGATATACGCTTAACGCCACCTCGTCGTGCTAAACGGCGAATAGCTGGTTTTGTAATACCTTGAATATTATCACGAAGAACTTTACGATGACGCTTAGCACCACCTTTTCCTAAACCTTTACCACCTTTGCCGCGACCAGTCATTTTAAATTTACTTCACTTCAACAGAATTATAAGAAAGAACACTTCACTTTAGCACTGTCACACACTTTATGAAATTTACCGAGAGTGTACCACTCAATTTATAGAAAAATTTCTCACCCAAACCAAATGAAATTGATGGAGGGGAAAACGTATAAAGCTAAAAGTGGAGAAGGGAGAATTTTTCTATAAATACTTGGGTTAAAGCAGCGTAAATGGTATTTCTAAACTGTGACTCCTCGTGTTCGGTTCAAGTGAAGTGAAAAGTTCTTTTTGTGAGAAGTGTTTTAATTTTCTGGTAGAGTTAAAGTGAGTGAAAAATAAAGCAATGGCTCGTACTAAGCAAACTGCTCGTAAATCTACGGGAGGAAAGGCTCCTCGTAAGCAATTGGCTACAAAAGCAGCCCGTAAAAGTGCTCCAGCAACTGGTGGTGTTAAAAAGCCTCATCGTTATCGCCCCGGTACAGTAGCTCTTCGTGAAATTCGTCGTTATCAAAAGAGTACTGAATTGCTTATTCGTAAATTACCTTTTCAACGACTTGTACGTGAAATTGCTCAAGATTTTAAAACCGATTTGCGTTTTCAAAGCTCTGCAGTTATGGCATTACAAGAGGCTAGTGAAGCATATTTAGTTGGATTATTTGAGGATACTAATTTGTGTGCTATCCATGCTAAACGTGTTACAATAATGCCAAAAGACATTCAATTGGCTCGTCGTATTCGAGGTGAACGTGCTTAAAAATTTATTTCGATAACTTTAAAAACAAAAAACGGTCCTTTTCAGGACCACAAATTATTTTATTAAAGAGTAAAATATTATTCAATTTGAATTATTACAATGAAAGAATTTCCTGGAAAAGCTAACAAATTTTACACATCAAATACATAATTAGAAATTTTTTTTTTATTTGAATAAATAGCGGCGATTTTTTTTTAATGACGCAATTTAAAATATTATTAAGACTGTATTGAAAAGATAATTTTTTTCCAAACGTTTTGGTATATGAAATGATGAGAATATGTACGAAAGGAGTATTAATTTCGATAATATATTAATTAAATATTTCAAAATTTTCCATATACTTTGTCTAAGAACATTTCTATTTGATAAGATTTACAAATAACTAAAAAAACTGCATAATATTCAATAATAATTTTAACTCTTTTTATTAATATTTGGCGGCCCTGAAAAGGGCCATTTATTAATACGGTTTGCAATTTTACTTGGAACTGGTATATTTTGTAACAGCTTTAGTTCCTTCACTAACGGCGTGCTTGGCAAGTTCACCTGGTAGCAAAAGTCTTACAGCAGTCTGAATTTCACGACTCGTAATTGTCGAACGTTTATTGTAATGCGCTAAACGAGATGCTTCAGCGGCAATACGTTCAAAAATATCATTCACAAAACTGTTCATAATACTCATTGCCTTCGACGAAATTCCAGTATCAGGATGAACTTGCTTTAAAACTTTGTAAATGTAGATAGCATAACTTTCCTTCCTCTTGCGCTTCTTTTTCTTATCGGTCTTAGATATGTTTTTCTGCGCTTTACCAGCTTTTTTAGCAGCTTTACCACTCGTTTTAGGAGGCATTTTCACAATTTCACTTCACTTATCTTCACCCGTTCACGGTTTAACACAAACTGTTCAATTTCTATCGAATTTCTGCTCATATTTATTCAGTCTGGAGACAATCAATATCTCCCCTCCATTCTCTTTCGTTTTTCAATTTTCTTCGTTCAATTTTTACATAAATAAGTGAGTCAACCATTTACTTCGTCATTCAAGTGAAAAGTGCTGTGCTGTGTAGACGTGCCAAGTGAATTAAAGAATTAAATAAAATGTCTGGTCGTGGTAAAGGTGGAAAAGTTAAGGGAAAGGCAAAATCTCGATCAAATCGTGCTGGACTACAATTTCCTGTTGGTCGTATTCATCGTTTATTGAGAAAAGGAAATTATGCTGAACGTGTCGGTGCTGGTGCTCCAGTTTATTTGGCAGCTGTTATGGAATATTTAGCTGCTGAAGTTCTTGAATTAGCTGGAAATGCTGCACGTGACAATAAAAAAACAAGAATTATTCCACGACATTTACAATTAGCCATCCGTAATGATGAAGAATTAAATAAATTGCTTTCTGGTGTGACAATTGCTCAAGGTGGTGTTTTACCAAATATTCAAGCTGTTCTTTTACCCAAAAAAACTGAAAAGAAGGCATAAATATTTTATTTTTCCGACAGCTCTTTAACAAAACGGTCCTTTTCAGGACCACCATATCTTTTATCAAAGAGTAAAATTTATATTTACATACAGTAGTCTTTTTTAATAAATTTTTTTTTTTTTTATAATCGAATCGAATTGAATTTTTTTTTCAGTTATACTGAAAAAAACCTATCTATAATAAGATATAGAAAAAATTATGTATTAAACTGAAATTTTTATTTTTTTCGGGTATAATAAGATATGCAAAAAAAAACATTTTTTTTTTAATTTTGATAAGCCTAAAAAAAATCTTTTCTTCTCCTAACCCCTATAAAATTTAACGACCACACCTATTAAGATTAATATATTATATATTTTTACTCTTTGTTAATTGTTTGTGGCCCTGAAAAGGACCGTTTTCATTTTCAATCAAATAAAAAATTTCACTCTTAACCGCCAAAACCATATAATGTACGTCCTTGCCTTTTTAATGCATATACAACATCCATTGCAGTAACTGTTTTTCTTTTTGCATGCTCGGTATATGTAACAGCATCACGAATAACATTTTCAAGAAACACTTTAAGTACACCACGGGTTTCTTCATAAATTAAACCCGATATACGCTTAACGCCACCTCGTCGTGCTAAACGGCGAATAGCTGGTTTTGTAATACCTTGAATATTATCACGAAGAACTTTACGATGACGCTTAGCACCACCTTTTCCTAAACCTTTACCACCTTTGCCGCGACCAGTCATTTTAAATTTACTTCACTTCAACAGAATTATAAGAAAGAACACTTCACTTTAGCACTGTCACACACTTTATGAAATTTACCGAGAGTGTACCACTCAATTTATAGAAAAATTTCTCACCCAAACCAAATGAAATTGATGGAGGGGAAAACGTATAAAGCTAAAAGTGGAGAAGGGAGAATTTTTCTATAAATACTTGGGTTAAAGCAGCGTAAATGGTATTTCTAAACTGTGACTCCTCGTGTTCGGTTCAAGTGAAGTGAAAAGTTCTTTTTGTGAGAAGTGTTTTAATTTTCTGGTAGAGTTAAAGTGAGTGAAAAATAAAGCAATGGCTCGTACTAAGCAAACTGCTCGTAAATCTACGGGAGGAAAGGCTCCTCGTAAGCAATTGGCTACAAAAGCAGCCCGTAAAAGTGCTCCAGCAACTGGTGGTGTTAAAAAGCCTCATCGTTATCGCCCCGGTACAGTAGCTCTTCGTGAAATTCGTCGTTATCAAAAGAGTACTGAATTGCTTATTCGTAAATTACCTTTTCAACGACTTGTACGTGAAATTGCTCAAGATTTTAAAACCGATTTGCGTTTTCAAAGCTCTGCAGTTATGGCATTACAAGAGGCTAGTGAAGCATATTTAGTTGGATTATTTGAGGATACTAATTTGTGTGCTATCCATGCTAAACGTGTTACAATAATGCCAAAAGACATTCAATTGGCTCGTCGTATTCGAGGTGAACGTGCTTAAAAATTTATTTCGATAACTTTAAAAACAAAAAACGGTCCTTTTCAGGACCACAAATTATTTTATTAAAGAGTAAAATATTATTCAATTTGAATTATTACAATGAAAGAATTTCCTGGAAAAGCTAACAAATTTTACACATCAAATACATAATTAGAAATTTTTTTTTTATTTGAATAAATAGCGGCGATTTTTTTTTAATGACGCAATTTAAAATATTATTAAGACTGTATTGAAAAGATAATTTTTTTCCAAACGTTTTGGTATATGAAATGATGAGAATATGTACGAAAGGAGTATTAATTTCGATAATATATTAATTAAATATTTCAAAATTTTCCATATACTTTGTCTAAGAACATTTCTATTTGATAAGATTTACAAATAACTAAAAAAACTGCATAATATTCAATAATAATTTTAACTCTTTTTATTAATATTTGGCGGCCCTGAAAAGGGCCATTTATTAATACGGTTTGCAATTTTACTTGGAACTGGTATATTTTGTAACAGCTTTAGTTCCTTCACTAACGGCGTGCTTGGCAAGTTCACCTGGTAGCAAAAGTCTTACAGCAGTCTGAATTTCACGACTCGTAATTGTCGAACGTTTATTGTAATGCGCTAAACGAGATGCTTCAGCGGCAATACGTTCAAAAATATCATTCACAAAACTGTTCATAATACTCATTGCCTTCGACGAAATTCCAGTATCAGGATGAACTTGCTTTAAAACTTTGTAAATGTAGATAGCATAACTTTCCTTCCTCTTGCGCTTCTTTTTCTTATCGGTCTTAGATATGTTTTTCTGCGCTTTACCAGCTTTTTTAGCAGCTTTACCACTCGTTTTAGGAGGCATTTTCACAATTTCACTTCACTTATCTTCACCCGTTCACGGTTTAACACAAACTGTTCAATTTCTATCGAATTTCTGCTCATATTTATTCAGTCTGGAGACAATCAATATCTCCCCTCCATTCTCTTTCGTTTTTCAATTTTCTTCGTTCAATTTTTACATAAATAAGTGAGTCAACCATTTACTTCGTCATTCAAGTGAAAAGTGCTGTGCTGTGTAGACGTGCCAAGTGAATTAAAGAATTAAATAAAATGTCTGGTCGTGGTAAAGGTGGAAAAGTTAAGGGAAAGGCAAAATCTCGATCAAATCGTGCTGGACTACAATTTCCTGTTGGTCGTATTCATCGTTTATTGAGAAAAGGAAATTATGCTGAACGTGTCGGTGCTGGTGCTCCAGTTTATTTGGCAGCTGTTATGGAATATTTAGCTGCTGAAGTTCTTGAATTAGCTGGAAATGCTGCACGTGACAATAAAAAAACAAGAATTATTCCACGACATTTACAATTAGCCATCCGTAATGATGAAGAATTAAATAAATTGCTTTCTGGTGTGACAATTGCTCAAGGTGGTGTTTTACCAAATATTCAAGCTGTTCTTTTACCCAAAAAAACTGAAAAGAAGGCATAAATATTTTATTTTTCCGACAGCTCTTTAACAAAACGGTCCTTTTCAGGACCACCATATCTTTTATCAAAGAGTAAAATTTATATTTACATACAGTAGTCTTTTTTAATAAATTTTTTTTTTTTTTATAATCGAATCGAATTGAATTTTTTTTTCAGTTATACTGAAAAAAACCTATCTATAATAAGATATAGAAAAAATTATGTATTAAACTGAAATTTTTATTTTTTTCGGGTATAATAAGATATGCAAAAAAAAACATTTTTTTTTTAATTTTGATAAGCCTAAAAAAAATCTTTTCTTCTCCTAACCCCTATAAAATTTAACGACCACACCTATTAAGATTAATATATTATATATTTTTACTCTTTGTTAATTGTTTGTGGCCCTGAAAAGGACCGTTTTCATTTTCAATCAAATAAAAAATTTCACTCTTAACCGCCAAAACCATATAATGTACGTCCTTGCCTTTTTAATGCATATACAACATCCATTGCAGTAACTGTTTTTCTTTTTGCATGCTCGGTATATGTAACAGCATCACGAATAACATTTTCAAGAAACACTTTAAGTACACCACGGGTTTCTTCATAAATTAAACCCGATATACGCTTAACGCCACCTCGTCGTGCTAAACGGCGAATAGCTGGTTTTGTAATACCTTGAATATTATCACGAAGAACTTTACGATGACGCTTAGCACCACCTTTTCCTAAACCTTTACCACCTTTGCCGCGACCAGTCATTTTAAATTTACTTCACTTCAACAGAATTATAAGAAAGAACACTTCACTTTAGCACTGTCACACACTTTATGAAATTTACCGAGAGTGTACCACTCAATTTATAGAAAAATTTCTCACCCAAACCAAATGAAATTGATGGAGGGGAAAACGTATAAAGCTAAAAGTGGAGAAGGGAGAATTTTTCTATAAATACTTGGGTTAAAGCAGCGTAAATGGTATTTCTAAACTGTGACTCCTCGTGTTCGGTTCAAGTGAAGTGAAAAGTTCTTTTTGTGAGAAGTGTTTTAATTTTCTGGTAGAGTTAAAGTGAGTGAAAAATAAAGCAATGGCTCGTACTAAGCAAACTGCTCGTAAATCTACGGGAGGAAAGGCTCCTCGTAAGCAATTGGCTACAAAAGCAGCCCGTAAAAGTGCTCCAGCAACTGGTGGTGTTAAAAAGCCTCATCGTTATCGCCCCGGTACAGTAGCTCTTCGTGAAATTCGTCGTTATCAAAAGAGTACTGAATTGCTTATTCGTAAATTACCTTTTCAACGACTTGTACGTGAAATTGCTCAAGATTTTAAAACCGATTTGCGTTTTCAAAGCTCTGCAGTTATGGCATTACAAGAGGCTAGTGAAGCATATTTAGTTGGATTATTTGAGGATACTAATTTGTGTGCTATCCATGCTAAACGTGTTACAATAATGCCAAAAGACATTCAATTGGCTCGTCGTATTCGAGGTGAACGTGCTTAAAAATTTATTTCGATAACTTTAAAAACAAAAAACGGTCCTTTTCAGGACCACAAATTATTTTATTAAAGAGTAAAATATTATTCAATTTGAATTATTACAATGAAAGAATTTCCTGGAAAAGCTAACAAATTTTACACATCAAATACATAATTAGAAATTTTTTTTTTATTTGAATAAATAGCGGCGATTTTTTTTTAATGACGCAATTTAAAATATTATTAAGACTGTATTGAAAAGATAATTTTTTTCCAAACGTTTTGGTATATGAAATGATGAGAATATGTACGAAAGGAGTATTAATTTCGATAATATATTAATTAAATATTTCAAAATTTTCCATATACTTTGTCTAAGAACATTTCTATTTGATAAGATTTACAAATAACTAAAAAAACTGCATAATATTCAATAATAATTTTAACTCTTTTTATTAATATTTGGCGGCCCTGAAAAGGGCCATTTATTAATACGGTTTGCAATTTTACTTGGAACTGGTATATTTTGTAACAGCTTTAGTTCCTTCACTAACGGCGTGCTTGGCAAGTTCACCTGGTAGCAAAAGTCTTACAGCAGTCTGAATTTCACGACTCGTAATTGTCGAACGTTTATTGTAATGCGCTAAACGAGATGCTTCAGCGGCAATACGTTCAAAAATATCATTCACAAAACTGTTCATAATACTCATTGCCTTCGACGAAATTCCAGTATCAGGATGAACTTGCTTTAAAACTTTGTAAATGTAGATAGCATAACTTTCCTTCCTCTTGCGCTTCTTTTTCTTATCGGTCTTAGATATGTTTTTCTGCGCTTTACCAGCTTTTTTAGCAGCTTTACCACTCGTTTTAGGAGGCATTTTCACAATTTCACTTCACTTATCTTCACCCGTTCACGGTTTAACACAAACTGTTCAATTTCTATCGAATTTCTGCTCATATTTATTCAGTCTGGAGACAATCAATATCTCCCCTCCATTCTCTTTCGTTTTTGAATTTTCTTCGTTCAATTTTTACATAAATAAGTGAGTCAACCATTTACTTCGTCATTCAAGTGAAAAGTGCTGTGCTGTGTAGACGTGCCAAGTGAATTAAAGAATTAAATAAAATGTCTGGTCGTGGTAAAGGTGGAAAAGTTAAGGGAAAGGCAAAATCTCGATCAAATCGTGCTGGACTACAATTTCCTGTTGGTCGTATTCATCGTTTATTGAGAAAAGGAAATTATGCTGAACGTGTCGGTGCTGGTGCTCCAGTTTATTTGGCAGCTGTTATGGAATATTTAGCTGCTGAAGTTCTTGAATTAGCTGGAAATGCTGCACGTGACAATAAAAAAACAAGAATTATTCCACGACATTTACAATTAGCCATCCGTAATGATGAAGAATTAAATAAATTGCTTTCTGGTGTGACAATTGCTCAAGGTGGTGTTTTACCAAATATTCAAGCTGTTCTTTTACCCAAAAAAACTGAAAAGAAGGCATAAATATTTTATTTTTCCGACAGCTCTTTAACAAAACGGTCCTTTTCAGGACCACCATATCTTTTATCAAAGAGTAAAATTTATATTTACATACAGTAGTCTTTTTTAATAAATTTTTTTTTTTTTTATAATCGAATCGAATTGAATTTTTTTTTCAGTTATACTGAAAAAAACCTATCTATAATAAGATATAGAAAAAATTATGTATTAAACTGAAATTTTTATTTTTTTCGGGTATAATAAGATATGCAAAAAAAAACATTTTTTTTTTAATTTTGATAAGCCTAAAAAAAATCTTTTCTTCTCCTAACCCCTATAAAATTTAACGACCACACCTATTAAGATTAATATATTATATATTTTTACTCTTTGTTAATTGTTTGTGGCCCTGAAAAGGACCGTTTTCATTTTCAATCAAATAAAAAATTTCACTCTTAACCGCCAAAACCATATAATGTACGTCCTTGCCTTTTTAATGCATATACAACATCCATTGCAGTAACTGTTTTTCTTTTTGCATGCTCGGTATATGTAACAGCATCACGAATAACATTTTCAAGAAACACTTTAAGTACACCACGGGTTTCTTCATAAATTAAACCCGATATACGCTTAACGCCACCTCGTCGTGCTAAACGGCGAATAGCTGGTTTTGTAATACCTTGAATATTATCACGAAGAACTTTACGATGACGCTTAGCACCACCTTTTCCTAAACCTTTACCACCTTTGCCGCGACCAGTCATTTTAAATTTACTTCACTTCAACAGAATTATAAGAAAGAACACTTCACTTTAGCACTGTCACACACTTTATGAAATTTACCGAGAGTGTACCACTCAATTTATAGAAAAATTTCTCACCCAAACCAAATGAAATTGATGGAGGGGAAAACGTATAAAGCTAAAAGTGGAGAAGGGAGAATTTTTCTATAAATACTTGGGTTAAAGCAGCGTAAATGGTATTTCTAAACTGTGACTCCTCGTGTTCGGTTCAAGTGAAGTGAAAAGTTCTTTTTGTGAGAAGTGTTTTAATTTTCTGGTAGAGTTAAAGTGAGTGAAAAATAAAGCAATGGCTCGTACTAAGCAAACTGCTCGTAAATCTACGGGAGGAAAGGCTCCTCGTAAGCAATTGGCTACAAAAGCAGCCCGTAAAAGTGCTCCAGCAACTGGTGGTGTTAAAAAGCCTCATCGTTATCGCCCCGGTACAGTAGCTCTTCGTGAAATTCGTCGTTATCAAAAGAGTACTGAATTGCTTATTCGTAAATTACCTTTTCAACGACTTGTACGTGAAATTGCTCAAGATTTTAAAACCGATTTGCGTTTTCAAAGCTCTGCAGTTATGGCATTACAAGAGGCTAGTGAAGCATATTTAGTTGGATTATTTGAGGATACTAATTTGTGTGCTATCCATGCTAAACGTGTTACAATAATGCCAAAAGACATTCAATTGGCTCGTCGTATTCGAGGTGAACGTGCTTAAAAATTTATTTCGATAACTTTAAAAACAAAAAACGGTCCTTTTCAGGACCACAAATTATTTTATTAAAGAGTAAAATATTATTCAATTTGAATTATTACAATGAAAGAATTTCCTGGAAAAGCTAACAAATTTTACACATCAAATACATAATTAGAAATTTTTTTTTTATTTGAATAAATAGCGGCGATTTTTTTTTAATGACGCAATTTAAAATATTATTAAGACTGTATTGAAAAGATAATTTTTTTCCAAACGTTTTGGTATATGAAATGATGAGAATATGTACGAAAGGAGTATTAATTTCGATAATATATTAATTAAATATTTCAAAATTTTCCATATACTTTGTCTAAGAACATTTCTATTTGATAAGATTTACAAATAACTAAAAAAACTGCATAATATTCAATAATAATTTTAACTCTTTTTATTAATATTTGGCGGCCCTGAAAAGGGCCATTTATTAATACGGTTTGCAATTTTACTTGGAACTGGTATATTTTGTAACAGCTTTAGTTCCTTCACTAACGGCGTGCTTGGCAAGTTCACCTGGTAGCAAAAGTCTTACAGCAGTCTGAATTTCACGACTCGTAATTGTCGAACGTTTATTGTAATGCGCTAAACGAGATGCTTCAGCGGCAATACGTTCAAAAATATCATTCACAAAACTGTTCATAATACTCATTGCCTTCGACGAAATTCCAGTATCAGGATGAACTTGCTTTAAAACTTTGTAAATGTAGATAGCATAACTTTCCTTCCTCTTGCGCTTCTTTTTCTTATCGGTCTTAGATATGTTTTTCTGCGCTTTACCAGCTTTTTTAGCAGCTTTACCACTCGTTTTAGGAGGCATTTTCACAATTTCACTTCACTTATCTTCACCCGTTCACGGTTTAACACAAACTGTTCAATTTCTATCGAATTTCTGCTCATATTTATTCAGTCTGGAGACAATCAATATCTCCCCTCCATTCTCTTTCGTTTTTCAATTTTCTTCGTTCAATTTTTACATAAATAAGTGAGTCAACCATTTACTTCGTCATTCAAGTGAAAAGTGCTGTGCTGTGTAGACGTGCCAAGTGAATTAAAGAATTAAATAAAATGTCTGGTCGTGGTAAAGGTGGAAAAGTTAAGGGAAAGGCAAAATCTCGATCAAATCGTGCTGGACTACAATTTCCTGTTGGTCGTATTCATCGTTTATTGAGAAAAGGAAATTATGCTGAACGTGTCGGTGCTGGTGCTCCAGTTTATTTGGCAGCTGTTATGGAATATTTAGCTGCTGAAGTTCTTGAATTAGCTGGAAATGCTGCACGTGACAATAAAAAAACAAGAATTATTCCACGACATTTACAATTAGCCATCCGTAATGATGAAGAATTAAATAAATTGCTTTCTGGTGTGACAATTGCTCAAGGTGGTGTTTTACCAAATATTCAAGCTGTTCTTTTACCCAAAAAAACTGAAAAGAAGGCATAAATATTTTATTTTTCCGACAGCTCTTTAACAAAACGGTCCTTTTCAGGACCACCATATCTTTTATCAAAGAGTAAAATTTATATTTACATACAGTAGTCTTTTTTAATAAATTTTTTTTTTTTTTATAATCGAATCGAATTGAATTTTTTTTTCAGTTATACTGAAAAAAACCTATCTATAATAAGATATAGAAAAAATTATGTATTAAACTGAAATTTTTATTTTTTTCGGGTATAATAAGATATGCAAAAAAAAACATTTTTTTTTTAATTTTGATAAGCCTAAAAAAAATCTTTTCTTCTCCTAACCCCTATAAAATTTAACGACCACACCTATTAAGATTAATATATTATATATTTTTACTCTTTGTTAATTGTTTGTGGCCCTGAAAAGGACCGTTTTCATTTTCAATCAAATAAAAAATTTCACTCTTAACCGCCAAAACCATATAATGTACGTCCTTGCCTTTTTAATGCATATACAACATCCATTGCAGTAACTGTTTTTCTTTTTGCATGCTCGGTATATGTAACAGCATCACGAATAACATTTTCAAGAAACACTTTAAGTACACCACGGGTTTCTTCATAAATTAAACCCGATATACGCTTAACGCCACCTCGTCGTGCTAAACGGCGAATAGCTGGTTTTGTAATACCTTGAATATTATCACGAAGAACTTTACGATGACGCTTAGCACCACCTTTTCCTAAACCTTTACCACCTTTGCCGCGACCAGTCATTTTAAATTTACTTCACTTCAACAGAATTATAAGAAAGAACACTTCACTTTAGCACTGTCACACACTTTATGAAATTTACCGAGAGTGTACCACTCAATTTATAGAAAAATTTCTCACCCAAACCAAATGAAATTGATGGAGGGGAAAACGTATAAAGCTAAAAGTGGAGAAGGGAGAATTTTTCTATAAATACTTGGGTTAAAGCAGCGTAAATGGTATTTCTAAACTGTGACTCCTCGTGTTCGGTTCAAGTGAAGTGAAAAGTTCTTTTTGTGAGAAGTGTTTTAATTTTCTGGTAGAGTTAAAGTGAGTGAAAAATAAAGCAATGGCTCGTACTAAGCAAACTGCTCGTAAATCTACGGGAGGAAAGGCTCCTCGTAAGCAATTGGCTACAAAAGCAGCCCGTAAAAGTGCTCCAGCAACTGGTGGTGTTAAAAAGCCTCATCGTTATCGCCCCGGTACAGTAGCTCTTCGTGAAATTCGTCGTTATCAAAAGAGTACTGAATTGCTTATTCGTAAATTACCTTTTCAACGACTTGTACGTGAAATTGCTCAAGATTTTAAAACCGATTTGCGTTTTCAAAGCTCTGCAGTTATGGCATTACAAGAGGCTAGTGAAGCATATTTAGTTGGATTATTTGAGGATACTAATTTGTGTGCTATCCATGCTAAACGTGTTACAATAATGCCAAAAGACATTCAATTGGCTCGTCGTATTCGAGGTGAACGTGCTTAAAAATTTATTTCGATAACTTTAAAAACAAAAAACGGTCCTTTTCAGGACCACAAATTATTTTATTAAAGAGTAAAATATTATTCAATTTGAATTATTACAATGAAAGAATTTCCTGGAAAAGCTAACAAATTTTACACATCAAATACATAATTAGAAATTTTTTTTTTATTTGAATAAATAGCGGCGATTTTTTTTTAATGACGCAATTTAAAATATTATTAAGACTGTATTGAAAAGATAATTTTTTTCCAAACGTTTTGGTATATGAAATGATGAGAATATGTACGAAAGGAGTATTAATTTCGATAATATATTAATTAAATATTTCAAAATTTTCCATATACTTTGTCTAAGAACATTTCTATTTGATAAGATTTACAAATAACTAAAAAAACTGCATAATATTCAATAATAATTTTAACTCTTTTTATTAATATTTGGCGGCCCTGAAAAGGGCCATTTATTAATACGGTTTGCAATTTTACTTGGAACTGGTATATTTTGTAACAGCTTTAGTTCCTTCACTAACGGCGTGCTTGGCAAGTTCACCTGGTAGCAAAAGTCTTACAGCAGTCTGAATTTCACGACTCGTAATTGTCGAACGTTTATTGTAATGCGCTAAACGAGATGCTTCAGCGGCAATACGTTCAAAAATATCATTCACAAAACTGTTCATAATACTCATTGCCTTCGACGAAATTCCAGTATCAGGATGAACTTGCTTTAAAACTTTGTAAATGTAGATAGCATAACTTTCCTTCCTCTTGCGCTTCTTTTTCTTATCGGTCTTAGATATGTTTTTCTGCGCTTTACCAGCTTTTTTAGCAGCTTTACCACTCGTTTTAGGAGGCATTTTCACAATTTCACTTCACTTATCTTCACCCGTTCACGGTTTAACACAAACTGTTCAATTTCTATCGAATTTCTGCTCATATTTATTCAGTCTGGAGACAATCAATATCTCCCCTCCATTCTCTTTCGTTTTTCAATTTTCTTCGTTCAATTTTTACATAAATAAGTGAGTCAACCATTTACTTCGTCATTCAAGTGAAAAGTGCTGTGCTGTGTAGACGTGCCAAGTGAATTAAAGAATTAAATAAAATGTCTGGTCGTGGTAAAGGTGGAAAAGTTAAGGGAAAGGCAAAATCTCGATCAAATCGTGCTGGACTACAATTTCCTGTTGGTCGTATTCATCGTTTATTGAGAAAAGGAAATTATGCTGAACGTGTCGGTGCTGGTGCTCCAGTTTATTTGGCAGCTGTTATGGAATATTTAGCTGCTGAAGTTCTTGAATTAGCTGGAAATGCTGCACGTGACAATAAAAAAACAAGAATTATTCCACGACATTTACAATTAGCCATCCGTAATGATGAAGAATTAAATAAATTGCTTTCTGGTGTGACAATTGCTCAAGGTGGTGTTTTACCAAATATTCAAGCTGTTCTTTTACCCAAAAAAACTGAAAAGAAGGCATAAATATTTTATTTTTCCGACAGCTCTTTAACAAAACGGTCCTTTTCAGGACCACCATATCTTTTATCAAAGAGTAAAATTTATATTTACATACAGTAGTCTTTTTTAATAAATTTTTTTTTTTTTTATAATCGAATCGAATTGAATTTTTTTTTCAGTTATACTGAAAAAAACCTATCTATAATAAGATATAGAAAAAATTATGTATTAAACTGAAATTTTTATTTTTTTCGGGTATAATAAGATATGCAAAAAAAAACATTTTTTTTTTAATTTTGATAAGCCTAAAAAAAATCTTTTCTTCTCCTAACCCCTATAAAATTTAACGACCACACCTATTAAGATTAATATATTATATATTTTTACTCTTTGTTAATTGTTTGTGGCCCTGAAAAGGACCGTTTTCATTTTCAATCAAATAAAAAATTTCACTCTTAACCGCCAAAACCATATAATGTACGTCCTTGCCTTTTTAATGCATATACAACATCCATTGCAGTAACTGTTTTTCTTTTTGCATGCTCGGTATATGTAACAGCATCACGAATAACATTTTCAAGAAACACTTTAAGTACACCACGGGTTTCTTCATAAATTAAACCCGATATACGCTTAACGCCACCTCGTCGTGCTAAACGGCGAATAGCTGGTTTTGTAATACCTTGAATATTATCACGAAGAACTTTACGATGACGCTTAGCACCACCTTTTCCTAAACCTTTACCACCTTTGCCGCGACCAGTCATTTTAAATTTACTTCACTTCAACAGAATTATAAGAAAGAACACTTCACTTTAGCACTGTCACACACTTTATGAAATTTACCGAGAGTGTACCACTCAATTTATAGAAAAATTTCTCACCCAAACCAAATGAAATTGATGGAGGGGAAAACGTATAAAGCTAAAAGTGGAGAAGGGAGAATTTTTCTATAAATACTTGGGTTAAAGCAGCGTAAATGGTATTTCTAAACTGTGACTCCTCGTGTTCGGTTCAAGTGAAGTGAAAAGTTCTTTTTGTGAGAAGTGTTTTAATTTTCTGGTAGAGTTAAAGTGAGTGAAAAATAAAGCAATGGCTCGTACTAAGCAAACTGCTCGTAAATCTACGGGAGGAAAGGCTCCTCGTAAGCAATTGGCTACAAAAGCAGCCCGTAAAAGTGCTCCAGCAACTGGTGGTGTTAAAAAGCCTCATCGTTATCGCCCCGGTACAGTAGCTCTTCGTGAAATTCGTCGTTATCAAAAGAGTACTGAATTGCTTATTCGTAAATTACCTTTTCAACGACTTGTACGTGAAATTGCTCAAGATTTTAAAACCGATTTGCGTTTTCAAAGCTCTGCAGTTATGGCATTACAAGAGGCTAGTGAAGCATATTTAGTTGGATTATTTGAGGATACTAATTTGTGTGCTATCCATGCTAAACGTGTTACAATAATGCCAAAAGACATTCAATTGGCTCGTCGTATTCGAGGTGAACGTGCTTAAAAATTTATTTCGATAACTTTAAAAACAAAAAACGGTCCTTTTCAGGACCACAAATTATTTTATTAAAGAGTAAAATATTATTCAATTTGAATTATTACAATGAAAGAATTTCCTGGAAAAGCTAACAAATTTTACACATCAAATACATAATTAGAAATTTTTTTTTTATTTGAATAAATAGCGGCGATTTTTTTTTAATGACGCAATTTAAAATATTATTAAGACTGTATTGAAAAGATAATTTTTTTCCAAACGTTTTGGTATATGAAATGATGAGAATATGTACGAAAGGAGTATTAATTTCGATAATATATTAATTAAATATTTCAAAATTTTCCATATACTTTGTCTAAGAACATTTCTATTTGATAAGATTTACAAATAACTAAAAAAACTGCATAATATTCAATAATAATTTTAACTCTTTTTATTAATATTTGGCGGCCCTGAAAAGGGCCATTTATTAATACGGTTTGCAATTTTACTTGGAACTGGTATATTTTGTAACAGCTTTAGTTCCTTCACTAACGGCGTGCTTGGCAAGTTCACCTGGTAGCAAAAGTCTTACAGCAGTCTGAATTTCACGACTCGTAATTGTCGAACGTTTATTGTAATGCGCTAAACGAGATGCTTCAGCGGCAATACGTTCAAAAATATCATTCACAAAACTGTTCATAATACTCATTGCCTTCGACGAAATTCCAGTAT
>CAXIWC010000093.1:27500-32500 GCA_964036015.1 Leptarthrus brevirostris | reverse complement strand
CATCATCATCATCATCATCATCATCATCATCATCATCATCATCATCATCATCATCATCATCATCATCATCATCATCATCATCATCATCATCATCATCATCATCATCATCATCATCATCATCATCATCATCATCATCATCATCATCATATCATCATCATCATCATCATCATCATCATCATCATCATCATCATCATCATCATCATCATCATCATCATCATCATCATCACATCATCATCATCATCATCATCATCATCATCATCATCATCATCATCATCATCATCATCATCATCATCATCATCATCATCATCATCATCATCATCATCATCATCATCAGCATCAGTATCATCATCATCATCATCAGCATCAGCATCAGCATCAGCATCAGCATCAGCATCAGCATCAGCATCAGCATCAGCATCAGCATCAGCATCAGCATCAGCATCTCATCATCATCATCATCATCATCATCATCATCATCATCATCATCATCATCATCATCATCATCATCATCATCATCATCATCATCATCATCATCATCATCATCATCATCATCATCATCATCATCATCATCAGCATCATCATCATCATCATCATCATCATCATCATCATCATCAGCATCAGTATCATCATCATCATCATCAGCATCAGCATCAGCATCAGCATCAGCATCAGCATCAGCATCAGCATCAGCATCTCATCATCATCATCATCATCATCATCATCATCATCATCATCATCATCATCATCATCATCATCATCATCATCATCATCATCATCATCATCATCATCATCATCATCATCATCATCATCATCATCATCATCATCATCATCATCATCATCATCATCATCATCATCATCATCATCATCATCATCATCATCATCATCATCATCATCAGCATCATCATCATCATCATCATCATCATCATCATCATCATCAGCATCAGTATCATCATCATCATCATCAGCATCAGCATCAGCATCAGCATCAGCATCAGCATCAGCATCAGCATCAGCATCAGCATCAGCATCTCATCATCATCATCATCATCATCATCATCATCATCATCATCATCATCATCATCATCATCATCATCATCATCATCATCATCATCATCATCATCATCATCATCATCATCATCATCATCATCATCATCATCATCATCATCATCATCATCATCATCATCATCATCATCATCATCATCATCATCATCATCATCATCATCATCATCATCATCATCATCATCATCATCATCATCATCATCATCATCATCATCATCATCATCATCATCATCATCATCATCATCATCATCATCATCATCATCATCATCATCATCATCATCATCATCATCATCATCATCATCATCATCATCATCATCATCATCATCATCATCATCATCATCATCATCATCATCATCATCATCAGCATCAGTATCATCATCATCATCATCATCATCATCATCATCATCATCATCATCATCATCATCATCATCATCATCATCATCATCATCATCATCATCATCATCATCATCATCATCATCATCATCATCATCATCATCATCATCATCAGCATCATCATCATCATCATCATCATCATCATCATCATCATCAGCATCATCATCATCATCATCATCATCATCATCATCATCATCATCATCATCATCATCATCATCATCATCATCATCATCATCATCATCATCATCATCATCATCATCATCATCATCATCATCATCATCATCATCATCATCATCATCATCATCATCATCATCATCATCATCATCATCATCATCATCATCATCATCATCATCATCATCATCATCATCATCATCATCATCATCATCATCATCATCATCATCATCATCATCATCATCATCATCATCATCATCATCATCATCATCATCATCATCATCATCATCATCAGCATCAGTATCATCATCATCATCATCAGCATCAGCATCAGCATCAGCATCAGCATCAGCATCAGCATCAGCATCAGCATCAGCATCAGCATCTCATCATCATCATCATCATCATCATCATCATCATCATCATCATCATCATCATCATCATCATCATCATCATCATCATCATCATCATCATCATCATCATCATCATCATCATCATCATCATCATCATCATCATCATCATCATCATCATCATCATCATCATCATCATCATCAGCATCAGTATCATCATCATCATCATCAGCATCAGCATCAGCATCAGCATCAGCATCAGCATCAGCATCAGCATCAGCATCTCATCATCATCATCATCATCATCATCATCATCATCATCATCATCATCATCATCATCATCATCATCATCATCATCATCATCATCATCATCATCATCATCATCATCATCATCATCATCATCATCATCATCATCATCATCATCATCATCATCATCATCATCATCATCATCATCATCATCATCATCATCATCATCATCATCATCATCATCATCATCATCATCATCATCATCAGCATCATCATCATCATCATCATCATCATCATCATCATCATCAGCATCAGTATCATCATCATCATCATGCATCAGCATCAGCATCAGCATCAGCATCAGCATCAGCATCAGCATCAGCATCAGCATCAGCATCTCATCATCATCATCATCATCATCATCATCATCATCATCATCATCATCATCATCATCATCATCATCATCATCATCATCATCATCATCATCATCATCATCATCATCATCATCATCATCATCATCATCATCATCATCATCATCATCATCATCATCATCATCATCATCATCATCATCATCATCATCATCATCATCATCATCATCATCATCATCATCATCATCATCATCATCATCATCATCATCATCATCATCATCATCATCATCATCATCATCATCATCATCATCATCATCATCATCATCATCATCATCATCATCATCATCATCATCATCATCATCATCATCATCATCATCATCATCATCATCATCATCATCATCATCATCATCATCATCATCATCATCATCATCATCATCATCATCATCATCATCATCATCATCATCATCATCATCATCATCATCATCATCATCATCATCATCATCATCATCATCATCATCATCATCATCATCATCATCATCATCATCATCATCATCATCATCATCATCATCATCATCATCATCATCATCATCATCATCATCATCATCATCATCATCAGCATCATCATCATCATCATCATCATCATCATCATCATCACATCATCATCATCATCATCATCATCATCATCATCATCATCATCATCATCATCATCATCATCATCATCATCATCATCATCATCATCATCATCATCATCATCATCATCATCATCATCATCATCATCATCATCATCATCATCATCATCATCATCATCATCATCATCATCATCATCATCATCATCATCATCATCATCATCATCATCATCATCATCATCATCATCATCATCATCATCATCATCATCATCATCATCATCATCATCATCATCATCATCATCATCATCATCATCATCATCATCATCATCATCATCATCATCATCATCATCATCATCATCATCATCATCATCATCATCATCATCATCATCATCATCATCATCATCATCATCATCATCATCATCATCATCATCATCATCATCATCATCATCATCATCATCATCATCATCATCATCATCATCATCATCATCATCATCATCATCATCATCATCATCATCATCATCATCATCATCATCATCATCATCATCATCATCATCATCATCATCATCATCATCATCATCATCATCATCATCATCATCATCATCATCATCATCATCATCATCATCATCATCATCATCATCATCATCATCATCATCATCATCATCATCATCATCATCATCATCATCATCATCATCATCATCATCATCATCATCATCATCATCATCATCATCATCATCATCATCATCATCATCATCATCATCATCATCATCATCATCATCATCATCATCATCATCATCATCATCATCATCATCATCATCATCATCATCATCATCATCATCATCATCATCATCATCATCATCATCATCATCATCATCATCATCATCATCATCATCATCATCATCATCATCATCATCATCATCATCATCATCATCATCATCATCATCATCATCATCATCATCATCATCATCATCATCATCATCATCATCATCATCATCATCATCATCATCATCATCATCATCATCATCATCATCATCATCATCATCATCATCATCATCATCATCATCATCATCATCATCATCATCATCATCATCATCATCATCATCATCATCATCATCATCATCATCATCATCATCATCATCATCATCATCATCATCATCATCATCATCATCATCATCATCATCATCATCATCATCATCATCATCATCATCATCATCATCATCATCATCATCATCATCATCATCATCATCATCATCATCATCATCATCATCATCATCATCATCATCATCATCATCATCATCATCATCATCATCATCATCATCATCATCATCATCATCATCATCATCATCATCATCATCATCATCATCATCATCATCATCATCATCATCATCATCATCATCATCATCATCATCTCATCATCATCATCATCATCATCATCATCATCATCATCATCATCATCATCATCATCATCATCATCATCATCATCATCATCATCATCATCATCATCATCATCATCATCATCATCATCATCATCATCATCATCATCATCATCATCATCATCATCATCATCATCATCATCATCATCATCATCATCATCATCATCATCATCATCATCATCATCATCATCATCATCATCATCATCATCATCATCATCATCATCATCATCATCATCATCATCATCATCATCATCATCATCATCATCATCATCATCATCATCATCATCATCATCATCATCATCATCATCATCATCATCATCATCATCATCATCATCATCATCATCATCATCATCATCA
>CAXIWC010000092.1:10000-15000 GCA_964036015.1 Leptarthrus brevirostris | reverse complement strand
CTTTCGCCTTGAACTTAGGACCGACTAACTCGTGATCAACCACTGTTCACACGAAACCCTTCTCCACTTCAGTCCTCCAAGGTCTCATTCGATTATTTGCTACTACCACCAAGATCTGTACCAATGGCGGCTCCATGCAGGCTTACGCCAAACACTTCTACGCACACCATTGTACCCTCCTACTCATTAAAGTTTCAAAATTTATAAAAAAAATATTTAATATAATGCACTGTATAAATCATATACTTTAACGGTGATGTATAGGCATACAACTTGAGCGCCATCCATTTTAAGGGCTAGTTGCTTCGGCAGGTGAGTTGTTACACACTCCTTAGCGGATTACGACTTCCATGTCCACCGACCTGCTGTTTTAAGCAACCAACGCCTTTCATGGTATCAGTATGAGTTGTTAATTTGGGCGCCTTAACATCACGTTTGGTTCATCCCACAGCGCCAGTTCTGCTTACCAAAAGTGGCCCACTGGGCACAATATATCACAACCTAAACCTTCATATCAAGAAAGGTTAGGTTCTTACCCATTTAAAGTTTGAGAATAGGTTAAGGTCGTTTCGGCCCTAAGGCCTCTAATCATTCGCTTTACCAGATAAGATTATTTTATATAATAATTAATTGCACCAGCTATCCTGAGGGAAACTTCGGAGGGAACCAGCTACTAGATAGTTCGATTGGTCTTTCGCCGCTATACTCAATTCTGACAATCGATTTGCACGTCAGAACTGCTTCGGTCTTCCATCAGGGTTTCCCCTGACTTCAACCTGATCAAGTATAGTTCACCATCTTTCGGGTCACAACATATATGCTCAAGGTACGCTCTAGTTAGAGGCATATATAATATATAAATATATTAAAATGCATAACTATATAGAACGCCCCGGGATGGAATATATATATTAAAATATATATAATTGATCCCATTAAAAACAGTTAAGTTAATTATGCCTTTAGGTTTTAAATACCCAATGACTTGCACACATGTTAGACTCCTTGGTCCGTGTTTCAAGACGGGTCCCGAAGGTATCCTAAATCTATAGCATTGTTAATCATATAAACGCATATAATAAAAAAAATAATACATGATTATTCTTATATTATAACATATGTGTAATATGTAAGCGTTATATATATAAAAATCTGTCAATAATTTATCTGTAACCGTATTTAAATTGGATTTTATATATATTATAAATAAATTTATAATAAAATATAAACTGATCCAAACGGAACTTATGATAAATTTTTAATTATATTAACAGATTACAATGTCCTTATATGAAAAAATTGCACATCATTTACACATTAAATAATATTAATGCATTATTAATGATGAATTTTTCATATTGGATATTTAGGTTCATCGGGCTTAACCTCTAAGCAGTTTCACGTACTATTTAACTCTCTATTCAGAGTTCTTTTCAACTTTCCCTCACGGTACTTGTTTGCTATCGGTCTCATGGTTATATTTAGTTTTAGATGGAGTTTACCACCATATTAGTGCTGCACTATCAAGCAACACGACTCTTAGGAAATATCTTCTAGTAATCATTAACGTCACCTACGGGCCTGGCACCCTCTATGGGTAAATGGCCTCATTTAAGAAGGACTTGAACTGTTAATTTATCATACTAGATTATAGATATTCCATACACTGCATCTTATATTTGTTAATATAACAAAATAACTTAGTGCTGAACTTGATTTCTTTTCGCTCGCCGCTACTAAGAAAATCCTAGTTAGTTTCTTTTCCTTCCCTCATTAATATGCTTAAATTCAGGGAGTAATCTCATATGAGTTGAGGTTGTTTAAAAAAATAAATTAGCTTTTATATTAAACTTAAATCAAATGAGCTATTCTCTAAATAAAAAATTGATTTTATATCTAGATATGCTATTTAAACATTTGATTTAAATAAAAGCATAAATATATTTAATTATTAATATTATAAAGAATACGTTAATATTCTTTAATAATATAACATGTGCTATAAAAGAGATAAATTAATATCTCTTTTAGCAACTTTATAATGAAAGTCTTACAACCCTCAACCATATGTAGTCCATGCAGCACTTTAAAATAAATTAAAGTACATATAGCATGAACTGCAATATGCGTTCAAAATGTCGATGTTCATGTGTCCTGCAGTTCACACGATGACGCACAGTTTGCTGCGTTCTTCATCGACCCATGAGCCAAGTGATCCTCCGCTTAGAGTATAACTTTTTAATTTTGTTTATTTATGTCAAATATTTTAAATAATGAATATATAATTATATGTTGCGAATGTCCAAAATTTATTATTTCTAATAAATCTTTACTTAATAAGTACAACAAATTATACATTGTTTGTGGCGCAATTAAGTTAATTAAATTAATTAATTAACCAGGGGGATGTCCCACAACCCCTTAACCGAGAAGATCTGACAACTTCTTCAGTTTTTTTAAGCAATTTAGCCCGTGACGTCCATCCAAGTAATACTAGTATGGATAGTCACAGGCTATTCTTTATTTGCAACTTTATTTTGCTAATAACAAGATAAAAATCTTCTTAAAGCAACTTAGCCTGTGACGTCCATCCTAGGAATACTAGTATGGATAGTCACAGGCTTGCTATTTATGAATTAATCAAATTCATTCTTTAATAGAAAGGATAAGCTAATATCAATTCTAGTTATTATAGTAAATATGTTTTATTGGAAGTTTCATTAACTTTAATGATCCTTCCGCAGGTTCACCTACGGAAACCTTGTTACGACTTTTACTTCCTCTAAATAATCAAGTTTGGTCAACTTTTGTGAAACATCCGTAACACCAAGGCGTCACAGAGATCACGTCCGGAGACCTCACTAAATAATTCAATCGGTAGTAGCGACGGGCGGTGTGTACAAAGGGCAGGGACTTAGTCAATGCGAGTTAATGACTCGCACTTACTGGGAATTCCAAGTTCATGTGAACAGTTTCAGTTCACAATCCCAAGCATGAAAGTGATTCAGCGGTTTACCCGGACCTCTCGGTCTAGGAAATACACGTTGATACTTTCATTGTAGCGCGCGTGCAGCCCAGGACATCTAAGGGCATCACAGACCTGTTATTGCTCAATCTCATTATTGCTAAACGCAATTTGTCCATTTAAGAAGCTAGTGTCCGTATTAATGGGACAAACAAACAGGTACGACTCCACCCAATATAAACAAAATCAGAACAGTCCTACATTTGCATGTAGGGGTGCTGTTAAGCCAGTTATATCAAGGTTTCAACATCATAATCCTGAATGCATCTATTTAACATATTTGAGTCTCGTTCGTTATCGGAATTAACCAGACAAATCACTCCACGAACTAAGAACGGCCATGCACCACCACCTATAGATTCGAGAAAGAGCTATCAATCTGTCTTACTCATTTATATTCGGACCTGGTAGGCTTTCCCGTGTTGAGTCAAATTAAGCCGCAGGCTCCACTCCTGGTGGTGCCCTTCCGTCAATTCCTTTAAGTTTCAGCTTTGCAACCATACTTCCCCCGGAGCCCAAAAGCTTTGGTTTCCCGGGAAGCGACTGAGAGAGCCATAATAGTAGCTACACCCAATTGCTAGCTGGCATCGTTTATGGTTAGAACTAGGGCGGTATCTGATCGCCTTCGAGCCTCTAACTTTCGTTCTTGATTAATGAAAACATCTTTGGCAAATGCTTTCGCTTAAGTTAGTCTTACGACGGTCCAAGAATTTCACCTCTCGCGTCGTAATACTAATGCCCCCAACTGCTTCTATTAATCATTACCTCTTGATCTAAAAACCAATGAAAGTAGAACAGAGGTCTTATTTCATTATTCCATGCACAAAATATTCAGGCGTTTGAAGCCTGCTTTAAGCACTCTAATTTGTTCAAAGTAATTGTACCGGCCCACAACAACACTCGATAAAGAGCACTGAAGCGGGTATAAATAGGAGTTATATATATTAAATTCAATAAATTGAAAAAATATATATTAGAACTCCACCGGTAATACGCTCGCATAACATAAGGTAACGTACGAACCAATACTTTAGTTGTACTACCCGTATGGAGCACAGATTCAACTACGAACGTTTTAACCGCAACAACTTTAATATACGCTATTAGAGCTGGAATTACCGCGGCTGCTGGCACCAGACTTGCCCTCTAATGGGTCCTTGTTAAAGGATTTAAAGTGTACTCATTCCAATTACAGGGCCTCGGATATGAGTCCTGTATTGTTATTTTTCGTCACTACCTCCCCGTACTGGGAGTGGGTAATTTACGCGCCTGCTGCCTTCCTTAGATGTGGTAGCCGTTTCTCAGGCTCCCTCTCCGGAATCGAACCCTGATTCCCCGTTACCCGTTGCAACCATGGTAGTCCAAGATACTACCATCAATAGTTGATAGGGCAGACATTTGAAAGATCTGTCGTCGGTACAAGACCATACGATCTGCAAATTATCTAGAGTTCAACCATTATTACGATCCCCTAAGGTATCGCTTGGTTTTAGCCTAATAAAAGCACACGTCCCAAAGGTCCGTGTTTATATTGCATGTATTAGCTCTAGAATTACCACAGTTATCCAAGTAACTGTTAACGATCTAATAAACCATAACTGATATAATGAGCCTTTTGCGGTTTCACTTTAGAATTGTTTGTACTTAGACATGCATGGCTTAATCTTTGAGACAAGCATATAACTACTGGCAGGATCAACCAGAATAATGTTCACATTTTGTTTTTATATATATTGTAATAACAATATATATATTATTATTAATTATTTAATTAATTTATTTATCTACTTTCACAATTTACATATTGTAAAAATAAATTTATTTATTCTTTCAACAACTTTCAATATATTTTTAGATCTCGTCTAAATTTTTTAGAAGGGTTGACTTAACCCCTTGTGGCTTTCTTATAATAATAAGTTTTAGCAAATCAAAGAGAAACGTTTTTTGAAATGAGAAATTTTCTCATATATAATTT
>CAXIWC010000092.1:0-5000 GCA_964036015.1 Leptarthrus brevirostris | reverse complement strand
TATACTTTAACGGTGATGTATAGGCATACAACTTGAGCGCCATCCATTTTAAGGGCTAGTTGCTTCGGCAGGTGAGTTGTTACACACTCCTTAGCGGATTACGACTTCCATGTCCACCGACCTGCTGTTTTAAGCAACCAACGCCTTTCATGGTATCAGTATGAGTTGTTAATTTGGGCGCCTTAACATCACGTTTGGTTCATCCCACAGCGCCAGTTCTGCTTACCAAAAGTGGCCCACTACAATATATCACAACCTAAACCTTCATATCAAGAAAGGTTAGGTTCTTACCCATTTAAAGTTTGAGAATAGGTTAAGGTCGTTTCGGCCCTAAGGCCTCTAATCATTCGCTTTACCAGATAAGATTATTTTATATAATAATTAATTGCACCAGCTATCCTGAGGGAAACTTCGGAGGGAACCAGCTACTAGATAGTTCGATTGGTCTTTCGCCGCTATACTCAATTCTGACAATCGATTTGCACGTCAGAACTGCTTCGGTCTTCCATCAGGGTTTCCCCTGACTTCAACCTGATCAAGTATAGTTCACCATCTTTCGGGTCACAACATATACATATATGCTCAAGGTACGCTCTAGTTAGAGGCATATATAATATATAAATATATTAAAATGCATAACTATATAGAACGCCCCGGGATGGAATATATATATTAAAATATATATAATTGATCCCATTAAAAACAGTTAAGTTAATTATGCCTTTAGGTTTTAAATACCCAATGACTTGCACACATGTTAGACTCCTTGGTCCGTGTTTCAAGACGGGTCCCGAAGGTATCCTAAATCTATAGCATTGTTAATCATATAAACGCATATAATAAAAAAAATAATACATGATTATTCTTATATTATAACATATGTGTAATATGTAAGCGTTATATATATAAAAATCTGTCAATAATTTATCTGTAACCGTATTTAAATTGGATTTTATATATATTATAAATAAATTTATAATAAAATATAAACTGATCCAAACGGAACTTATGATAAATTTTTAATTATATTAACAGATTACAATGTCCTTATATGAAAAAAATTGCACATCATTTACACATTAAATAATATTAATGCATTATTAATGATGAATTTTTCATATTGGATATTTAGGTTCATCGGGCTTAACCTCTAAGCAGTTTCACGTACTATTTAACTCTCTATTCAGAGTTCTTTTCAACTTTCCCTCACGGTACTTGTTTGCTATCGGTCTCATGGTTATATTTAGTTTTAGATGGAGTTTACCACCATATTAGTGCTGCACTATCAAGCAACACGACTCTTAGGAAATATCTTCTAGTAATCATTAACGTCACCTACGGGCCTGGCACCCTCTATGGGTAAATGGCCTCATTTAAGAAGGACTTGAACTGTTAATTTATCATACTAGATTATAGATATTCCATACACTGCATCTTATATTTGTTAATATAACAAAATAACTTAGTGCTGAACTTGATTTCTTTTCGCTCGCCGCTACTAAGAAAATCCTAGTTAGTTTCTTTTCCTTCCCTCATTAATATGCTTAAATTCAGGGAGTAATCTCATATGAGTTGAGGTTGTTTAAAAAAATAAATTAGCTTTTATATTAAACTTAAATCAAATGAGCTATTCTCTAAATAAAAAATTGATTTTATATCTAGATATGCTATTTAAACATTTGATTTAAATAAAAGCATAAATATATTTAATTATTAATATTATAAAGAATACGTTAATATTCTTTAATAATATAACATGTGCTATAAAAGAGATAAATTAATATCTCTTTTAGCAACTTTATAATGAAAGTCTTACAACCCTCAACCATATGTAGTCCATGCAGCACTTTAAAATAAATTAAAGTACATATAGCATGAACTGCAATATGCGTTCAAAATGTCGATGTTCATGTGTCCTGCAGTTCACACGATGACGCACAGTTTGCTGCGTTCTTCATCGACCCATGAGCCAAGTGATCCTCCGCTTAGAGTATAACTTTTTAATTTTGTTTATTTATGTCAAATATTTTAAATAATGAATATATAATTATATGTTGCGAATGTCCAAAATTTATTATTTCTAATAAATCTTTACTTAATAAGTACAACAAATTATACATTGTTTGTGGCGCAATTAAGTTAATTAAATTAATTAATTAACCAGGGGGATGTCCCACAACCCCTTAACCGAGAAGATCTGACAACTTCTTCAGTTTTTTTTAAGCAATTTAGCCCGTGACGTCCATCCAAGTAATACTAGTATGGATAGTCACAGGCTATTCTTTATTTGCAACTTTATTTTGCTAATAACAAGATAAAAATCTTCTTAAAGCAACTTAGCCTGTGACGTCCATCCTAGGAATACTAGTATGGATAGTCACAGGCTTGCTATTTATGAATTAATCAAATTCATTCTTTAATAGAAAGGATAAGCTAATATCAATTCTAGTTATTATAGTAAATATGTTTTATTGGAAGTTTCATTAACTTTAATGATCCTTCCGCAGGTTCACCTACGGAAACCTTGTTACGACTTTTACTTCCTCTAAATAATCAAGTTTGGTCAACTTTTGTGAAACATCCGTAACACCAAGGCGTCACAGAGATCACGTCCGGAGACCTCACTAAATAATTCAATCGGTAGTAGCGACGGGCGGTGTGTACAAAGGGCAGGGACTTAGTCAATGCGAGTTAATGACTCGCACTTACTGGGAATTCCAAGTTCATGTGAACAGTTCAGTTCACAATCCCAAGCATGAAAGTGATTCAGCGGTTTACCCGGACCTCTCGGTCTAGGAAATACACGTTGATACTTTCATTGTAGCGCGCGTGCAGCCCAGGACATCTAAGGGCATCACAGACCTGTTATTGCTCAATCTCATTATTGCTAAACGCAATTTGTCCATTTAAGAAGCTAGTGTCCGTATTAATGGGACAAACAAACAGGTACGACTCCACCCAATATAAACAAAATCAGAACAGTCCTACATTTGCATGTAGGGGTGCTGTTAAGCCAGTTATATCAAGGTTTCAACATCATAATCCTGAATGCATCTATTTAACATATTTGAGTCTCGTTCGTTATCGGAATTAACCAGACAAATCACTCCACGAACTAAGAACGGCCATGCACCACCACCTATAGATTCGAGAAAGAGCTATCAATCTGTCTTACTCATTTATATTCGGACCTGGTAGGCTTTCCCGTGTTGAGTCAAATTAAGCCGCAGGCTCCACTCCTGGTGGTGCCCTTCCGTCAATTCCTTTAAGTTTCAGCTTTGCAACCATACTTCCCCCGGAGCCCAAAAGCTTTGGTTTCCCGGGAAGCGACTGAGAGAGCCATAATAGTAGCTACACCCAATTGCTAGCTGGCATCGTTTATGGTTAGAACTAGGGCGGTATCTGATCGCCTTCGAGCCTCTAACTTTCGTTCTTGATTAATGAAAACATCTTTGGCAAATGCTTTCGCTTAAGTTAGTCTTACGACGGTCCAAGAATTTCACCTCTCGCGTCGTAATACTAATGCCCCAACTGCTTCTATTAATCATTACCTCTTGATCTAAAAACCAATGAAAGTAGAACAGAGGTCTTATTTCATTATTCCATGCACAAAATATTCAGGCGTTTGAAGCCTGCTTTAAGCACTCTAATTTGTTCAAAGTAATTGTACCGGCCCACAACAACACTCGATAAAGAGCACTGAAGCGGGTATAAATAGGAGTTATATATATTAAATTCAATAAATTGAAAAAATATATATTAGAACTCCACCGGTAATACGCTCGCATAACATAAGGTAACGTACGAACCAATACTTTAGTTGTACTACCCGTATGGAGCACAGATTCAACTACGAACGTTTTAACCGCAACAACTTTAATATACGCTATTAGCTGGAATTACCGCGGCTGCTGGCACCAGACTTGCCCTCTAATGGGTCCTTGTTAAAGGATTTAAAGTGTACTCATTCCAATTACAGGGCCTCGGATATGAGTCCTGTATTGTTATTTTTCGTCACTACCTCCCCGTACTGGGAGTGGGTAATTTACGCGCCTGCTGCCTTCCTTAGATGTGGTAGCCGTTTCTCAGGCTCCCTCTCCGGAATCGAACCCTGATTCCCCGTTACCCGTTGCAACCATGGTAGTCCAAGATACTACCATCAATAGTTGATAGGGCAGACATTTGAAAGATCTGTCGTCGGTACAAGACCATACGATCTGCAAATTATCTAGAGTTCAACCATTATTACGATCCCCTAAGGTATCGCTTGGTTTTAGCCTAATAAAAGCACACGTCCCAAAGGTCCGTGTTTATATTGCATGTATTAGCTCTAGAATTACCACAGTTATCCAAGTAACTGTTAACGATCTAATAAACCATAACTGATATAATGAGCCTTTTGCGGTTTCACTTTAGAATTGTTTGTACTTAGACATGCATGGCTTAATCTTTGAGACAAGCATATAACTACTGGCAGGATCAACCAGAATAATGTTCACATTTTGTTTTTATATATATTGTAATAACAATATATATATTATTATTAATTATTTAATTAATTTATTTATCTACTTTCACAATTTACATATTGTAAAAATAAATTTATTTATTCTTTCAACAACTTTCAATATATTTTTAGATCTCGTCTAAATTTTTTAGAAGGGTTGACTTAACCCCTTGTGGCTTTCTTATAATAATAAGTTTTAGCAAATCAAAGAGAAACGTTTTTTGAAATGAGAAATTTTCTCATATATAATTTGACTATATAAGATCATCTCTATATTTCTATAAAATCGATCATAGTCGTACCTGGAGAATATTTTTTGCAAGTATTACTGAAACACTTGATTCAGACAACAGTCCATACAATGGTTCTGGGGAACCAACTAGCTAAACTAATACAATCATCACATATGAAAATAAGTCTGAACCTTATGATTCGATATGTACATGCACATTTTTTGTGTTATTGTAAAAATTGCTTTAAAGTGCTTTCTATG
>CAXIWC010000091.1:12500-16964 GCA_964036015.1 Leptarthrus brevirostris | reverse complement strand
AAAAGCATAAATATATTTAATTATTAATATTATAAAGAATACGTTAATATTCTTTAATAATATAACATGTGCTATAAAAGAGATAAATTAATATCTCTTTTAGCAACTTTATAATGAAAGTCTTACAACCCTCAACCATATGTAGTCCATGCAGCACTTTAAAATAAATTAAAGTACATATAGCATGAACTGCAATATGCGTTCAAAATGTCGATGTTCATGTGTCCTGCAGTTCACACGATGACGCACAGTTTGCTGCGTTCTTCATCGACCCATGAGCCAAGTGATCCTCCGCTTAGAGTATAACTTTTTAATTTTGTTTATTTATGTCAAATATTTTAAATAATGAATATATAATTATATGTTGCGAATGTCCAAAATTTATTATTTCTAATAAATCTTTACTTAATAAGTACAACAAATTATACATTGTTTGTGGCGCAATTAAGTTAATTAAATTAATTAATTAACCAGGGGGATGTCCCACAACCCCTTAACCGAGAAGATCTGACAACTTCTTCAGTTTTTTTAAGCAATTTAGCCCGTGACGTCCATCCAAGTAATACTAGTATGGATAGTCACAGGCTATTCTTTATTTGCAACTTTATTTTGCTAATAACAAGATAAAAATCTTCTTAAAGCAACTTAGCCTGTGACGTCCATCCTAGGAATACTAGTATGGATAGTCACAGGCTTGCTATTTATGAATTAATCAAATTCATTCTTTAATAGAAAGGATAAGCTAATATCAATTCTAGTTATTATAGTAAATATGTTTTATTGGAAGTTTCATTAACTTTAATGATCCTTCCGCAGGTTCACCTACGGAAACCTTGTTACGACTTTTACTTCCTCTAAATAATCAAGTTTGGTCAACTTTTGTGAAACATCCGTAACACCAAGGCGTCACAGAGATCACGTCCGGAGACCTCACTAAATAATTCAATCGGTAGTAGCGACGGGCGGTGTGTACAAAGGGCAGGGACTTAGTCAATGCGAGTTAATGACTCGCACTTACTGGGAATTCCAAGTTCATGTGAACAGTTTCAGTTCACAATCCCAAGCATGAAAGTGATTCAGCGGTTTACCCGGACCTCTCGGTCTAGGAAATACACGTTGATACTTTCATTGTAGCGCGCGTGCAGCCCAGGACATCTAAGGGCATCACAGACCTGTTATTGCTCAATCTCATTATTGCTAAACGCAATTTGTCCATTTAAGAAGCTAGTGTCCGTATTAATGGGACAAACAAACAGGTACGACTCCACCCAATATAAACAAAATCAGAACAGTCCTACATTTGCATGTAGGGGTGCTGTTAAGCCAGTTATATCAAGGTTTCAACATCATAATCCTGAATGCATCTATTTAACATATTTGAGTCTCGTTCGTTATCGGAATTAACCAGACAAATCACTCCACGAACTAAGAACGGCCATGCACCACCACCTATAGATTCGAGAAAGAGCTATCAATCTGTCTTACTCATTTATATTCGGACCTGGTAGGCTTTCCCGTGTTGAGTCAAATTAAGCCGCAGGCTCCACTCCTGGTGGTGCCCTTCCGTCAATTCCTTTAAGTTTCAGCTTTGCAACCATACTTCCCCCGGAGCCCAAAAGCTTTGGTTTCCCGGGAAGCGACTGAGAGAGCCATAATAGTAGCTACACCCAATTGCTAGCTGGCATCGTTTATGGTTAGAACTAGGGCGGTATCTGATCGCCTTCGAGCCTCTAACTTTCGTTCTTGATTAATGAAAACATCTTTGGCAAATGCTTTCGCTTAAGTTAGTCTTACGACGGTCCAAGAATTTCACCTCTCGCGTCGTAATACTAATGCCCCCAACTGCTTCTATTAATCATTACCTCTTGATCTAAAAACCAATGAAAGTAGAACAGAGGTCTTATTTCATTATTCCATGCACAAAATATTCAGGCGTTTGAAGCCTGCTTTAAGCACTCTAATTTGTTCAAAGTAATTGTACCGGCCCACAACAACACTCGATAAAGAGCACTGAAGCGGGTATAAATAGGAGTTATATATATTAAATTCAATAAATTGAAAAAATATATATTAGAACTCCACCGGTAATACGCTCGCATAACATAAGGTAACGTACGAACCAATACTTTAGTTGTACTACCCGTATGGAGCACAGATTCAACTACGAACGTTTTAACCGCAACAACTTTAATATACGCTATTAGAGCTGGAATTACCGCGGCTGCTGGCACCAGACTTGCCCTCTAATGGGTCCTTGTTAAAGGATTTAAAGTGTACTCATTCCAATTACAGGGCCTCGGATATGAGTCCTGTATTGTTATTTTTCGTCACTACCTCCCCGTACTGGGAGTGGGTAATTTACGCGCCTGCTGCCTTCCTTAGATGTGGTAGCCGTTTCTCAGGCTCCCTCTCCGGAATCGAACCCTGATTCCCCGTTACCCGTTGCAACCATGGTAGTCCAAGATACTACCATCAATAGTTGATAGGGCAGACATTTGAAAGATCTGTCGTCGGTACAAGACCATACGATCTGCAAATTATCTAGAGTTCAACCATTATTACGATCCCCTAAGGTATCGCTTGGTTTTAGCCTAATAAAAGCACACGTCCCAAAGGTCCGTGTTTATATTGCATGTATTAGCTCTAGAATTACCACAGTTATCCAAGTAACTGTTAACGATCTAATAAACCATAACTGATATAATGAGCCTTTTGCGGTTTCACTTTAGAATTGTTTGTACTTAGACATGCATGGCTTAATCTTTGAGACAAGCATATAACTACTGGCAGGATCAACCAGAATAATGTTCACATTTTGTTTTATATATATATTGTAATAACAATATATATATTATTATTAATTATTTAATTAATTTATTTATCTACTTTCACAATTTACATATTGTAAAAATAAATTTATTTATTCTTTCAACAACTTTCAATATATTTTTAGATCTCGTCTAAATTTTTTAGAAGGGTTGACTTAACCCCTTGTGGCTTTCTTATAATAATAAGTTTTAGCAAATCAAAGAGAAACGTTTTTTGAAATGAGAAATTTTCTCATATATAATTTGACTATATAAGATCATCTCTATATTTCTATAAAATCGATCATAGTCGTACCTGGAGAATATTTTTTGCAAGTATTACTGAAACACTTGATTCAGACAACAGTCCATACAATGGTTCTGGGGAACCAACTAGCTAAACTAATACAATCATCACATATGAAAATAAGTCTGAACCTTATGATTCGATATGTACATGCACATTTTTTGTGTTATTGTAAAAATTGCTTTAAAGTGCTTTCTATGCTAAAATAGGGTAAAAAAAATTTTATGAAATTTTTTCATATAGTTATGATAATAAATTTTACCTCATTTTATAAATGGTAACAAAATTATATCTCTGGAATATAAACTTATCATGAAAATTATTTGAATTTTCTTAGTAGATGACATTTTTTAATACAATCATCACATATGAAAATAAGTCTGAACCTTATGATTCGATATGTACATGCACATTTTTTGTGTTATTGTAAAAATTGCTTTAAAGTGCTTTCTATGCTAAAATAGAGTAAAAAAAATTTTATGAAATTTTTTCATATAGTTATGATAATAAATTTTACCTCATTTTATAAATGGTAACAAATTTATATCTCTGGAATATAAAATTATCATGAAAATTATTTGAATTTTCTTAGTAGATGACATTTTTTAATATAATCATCACATATGAAAATAAGTCTGAACCTTATGATTCGATATGTACATGCACATTTTTCGTGTTATTGTAAAAATTGCTTTAAAGTGCTTTCTATGCTAAAATAGAGTAAAAAAAATTTTATGAAATTTTTTCATATAGTTATGATAATAAATTTTACCTCATTTTATAAATGGTAACAAATTTATATCTCTGGAATATAAAATTATCATGAAAATTATTTGAATTTTCTTAGTAGATGACATTTTTGTTAGTTCTCGTAAATAGCTTTAAAATGCTAAATTGAGTAATTTTTATGAAAGTCTTTCATATGGTTGTGATAATAAATTTTACCTTATTTTATAACTGGTGACAAAATTATTATATTATTATATTATTATTTGAATTTTCTTAGTTGATGACATTTTTGTAAGTTCTCGCAAATAGCTTTAAAATGCTTAATTGAGTAATTTTTATGAAAGTCTTTCATATGGTTGTGATAATAAATTTTACCTTATTTTATAACTGGTAACAAATTTATGTATCTGTAATAAAAAGTAATCATGGAAATTATTTGAATTTTCTTAGTTGATGACATTTTTGTAAGTTCTCGCAAATAGCTTTAAAATGCTAAATTGAGTAATTTTTATGAAAGTCTTTCATATGGTTGTGATAATAAATCAGCCCGTCCAGTAATCAACCAACTTTGTAACCTAATACAATTTAATATATGATAATAATAATGTGCATACTGAATGC
>CAXIWC010000091.1:2500-7500 GCA_964036015.1 Leptarthrus brevirostris | reverse complement strand
TTATCATACTAGATTATAGATATTCCATACACTGCATCTTATATTTGTTAATATAACAAAATAACTTAGTGCTGAACTTGATTTCTTTTCGCTCGCCGCTACTAAGAAAATCCTAGTTAGTTTCTTTTCCTTCCCTCATTAATATGCTTAAATTCAGGGAGTAATCTCATATGAGTTGAGGTTGTTTAAAAAAATAAATTAGCTTTTATATTAAACTTAAATCAAATGAGCTATTCTCTAAATAAAAAATTGATTTTATATCTAGATATGCTATTTAAACATTTGATTTAAATAAAAGCATAAATATATTTAATTATTAATATTATAAAGAATACGTTAATATTCTTTAATAATATAACATGTGCTATAAAAGAGATAAATTAATATCTCTTTTAGCAACTTTATAATGAAAGTCTTACAACCCTCAACCATATGTAGTCCATGCAGCACTTTAAAATAAATTAAAGTACATATAGCATGAACTGCAATATGCGTTCAAAATGTCGATGTTCATGTGTCCTGCAGTTCACACGATGACGCACAGTTTGCTGCGTTCTTCATCGACCCATGAGCCAAGTGATCCTCCGCTTAGAGTATAACTTTTTAATTTTGTTTATTTATGTCAAATATTTTAAATAATGAATATATAATTATATGTTGCGAATGTCCAAAATTTATTATTTCTAATAAATCTTTACTTAATAAGTACAACAAATTATACATTGTTTGTGGCGCAATTAAGTTAATTAAATTAATTAATTAACCAGGGGGATGTCCCACAACCCCTTAACCGAGAAGATCTGACAACTTCTTCAGTTTTTTTAAGCAATTTAGCCCGTGACGTCCATCCAAGTAATACTAGTATGGATAGTCACAGGCTATTCTTTATTTGCAACTTTATTTTGCTAATAACAAGATAAAAATCTTCTTAAAGCAACTTAGCCTGTGACGTCCATCCTAGGAATACTAGTATGGATAGTCACAGGCTTGCTATTTATGAATTAATCAAATTCATTCTTTAATAGAAAGGATAAGCTAATATCAATTCTAGTTATTATAGTAAATATGTTTTATTGGAAGTTTCATTAACTTTAATGATCCTTCCGCAGGTTCACCTACGGAAACCTTGTTACGACTTTTACTTCCTCTAAATAATCAAGTTTGGTCAACTTTTGTGAAACATCCGTAACACCAAGGCGTCACAGAGATCACGTCCGGAGACCTCACTAAATAATTCAATCGGTAGTAGCGACGGGCGGTGTGTACAAAGGGCAGGGACTTAGTCAATGCGAGTTAATGACTCGCACTTACTGGGAATTCCAAGTTCATGTGAACAGTTTCAGTTCACAATCCCAAGCATGAAAGTGATTCAGCGGTTTACCCGGACCTCTCGGTCTAGGAAATACACGTTGATACTTTCATTGTAGCGCGCGTGCAGCCCAGGACATCTAAGGGCATCACAGACCTGTTATTGCTCAATCTCATTATTGCTAAACGCAATTTGTCCATTTAAGAAGCTAGTGTCCGTATTAATGGGACAAACAAACAGGTACGACTCCACCCAATATAAACAAAATCAGAACAGTCCTACATTTGCATGTAGGGGTGCTGTTAAGCCAGTTATATCAAGGTTTCAACATCATAATCCTGAATGCATCTATTTAACATATTTGAGTCTCGTTCGTTATCGGAATTAACCAGACAAATCACTCCACGAACTAAGAACGGCCATGCACCACCACCTATAGATTCGAGAAAGAGCTATCAATCTGTCTTACTCATTTATATTCGGACCTGGTAGGCTTTCCCGTGTTGAGTCAAATTAAGCCGCAGGCTCCACTCCTGGTGGTGCCCTTCCGTCAATTCCTTTAAGTTTCAGCTTTGCAACCATACTTCCCCCGGAGCCCAAAAGCTTTGGTTTCCCGGGAAGCGACTGAGAGAGCCATAATAGTAGCTACACCCAATTGCTAGCTGGCATCGTTTATGGTTAGAACTAGGGCGGTATCTGATCGCCTTCGAGCCTCTAACTTTCGTTCTTGATTAATGAAAACATCTTTGGCAAATGCTTTCGCTTAAGTTAGTCTTACGACGGTCCAAGAATTTCACCTCTCGCGTCGTAATACTAATGCCCCCAACTGCTTCTATTAATCATTACCTCTTGATCTAAAAACCAATGAAAGTAGAACAGAGGTCTTATTTCATTATTCCATGCACAAAATATTCAGGCGTTTGAAGCCTGCTTTAAGCACTCTAATTTGTTCAAAGTAATTGTACCGGCCCACAACAACACTCGATAAAGAGCACTGAAGCGGGTATAAATAGGAGTTATATATATTAAATTCAATAAATTGAAAAAATATATATTAGAACTCCACCGGTAATACGCTCGCATAACATAAGGTAACGTACGAACCAATACTTTAGTTGTACTACCCGTATGGAGCACAGATTCAACTACGAACGTTTTAACCGCAACAACTTTAATATACGCTATTAGAGCTGGAATTACCGCGGCTGCTGGCACCAGACTTGCCCTCTAATGGGTCCTTGTTAAAGGATTTAAAGTGTACTCATTCCAATTACAGGGCCTCGGATATGAGTCCTGTATTGTTATTTTTCGTCACTACCTCCCCGTACTGGGAGTGGGTAATTTACGCGCCTGCTGCCTTCCTTAGATGTGGTAGCCGTTTCTCAGGCTCCCTCTCCGGAATCGAACCCTGATTCCCCGTTACCCGTTGCAACCATGGTAGTCCAAGATACTACCATCAATAGTTGATAGGGCAGACATTTGAAAGATCTGTCGTCGGTACAAGACCATACGATCTGCAAATTATCTAGAGTTCAACCATTATTACGATCCCCTAAGGTATCGCTTGGTTTTAGCCTAATAAAAGCACACGTCCCAAAGGTCCGTGTTTATATTGCATGTATTAGCTCTAGAATTACCACAGTTATCCAAGTAACTGTTAACGATCTAATAAACCATAACTGATATAATGAGCCTTTTGCGGTTTCACTTTAGAATTGTTTGTACTTAGACATGCATGGCTTAATCTTTGAGACAAGCATAACTACTGGCAGGATCAACCAGAATAATGTTCACATTTTGTTTTTATATATATTGTAATAACAATATATATATTATTATTAATTATTTAATTAATTTATTTATCTACTTTCACAATTTACATATTGTAAAAATAAATTTATTTATTCTTTCAACAACTTTCAATATATTTTTAGATCTCGTCTAAATTTTTTAGAAGGGTTGACTTAACCCCTTGTGGCTTTCTTATAATAATAAGTTTTAGCAAATCAAAGAGAAACGTTTTTTGAAATGAGAAATTTTCTCATATATAATTTGACTATATAATATCATCTCTATATTTCTATAAAATCGATCATAGTCGTACCTGGAGAATATTTTTTGCAAGTATTACTGAAACACTTGATTCAGACAACAGTCCATACAATGGTTCTGGGGAACCAACTAGCTAAACTAATACAATCATCACATATGAAAATAAGTCTGAACCTTATGATTCGATATGTACATGCACATTTTTTGTGTTATTGTAAAAATTGCTTTAAAGTGCTTTCTATGCTAAAATAGGGTAAAAAAAATTTTATGAAATTTTTTCATATAGTTATGATAATAAATTTTACCTCATTTTATAAATGGTAACAAAATTATATCTCTGGAATATAAACTTATCATGAAAATTATTTGAATTTTCTTAGTAGATGACATTTTTTAATACAATCATCACATATGAAAATAAGTCTGAACCTTATGATTCGATATGTACATGCACATTTTTTGTGTTATTGTAAAAATTGCTTTAAAGTGCTTTCTATGCTAAAATAGAGTAAAAAAAATTTTATGAAATTTTTTCATATAGTTATGATAATAAATTTTACCTCATTTTATAAATGGTAACAAATTTATATCTCTGGAATATAAAATTATCATGAAAATTATTTGAATTTTCTTAGTAGATGACATTTTTTAATATAATCATCACATATGAAAATAAGTCTGAACCTTATGATTCGATATGTACATGCACATTTTTCGTGTTATTGTAAAAATTGCTTTTAAAGTGCTTTCTATGCTAAAATAGAGTAAAAAAAAATTTTATGAAATTTTTTCATATAGTTATGATAATAAATTTTACCTCATTTTATAAATGGTAACAAATTTATATCTCTGGAATATAAAATTATCATGAAATTTATTTGAATTTTCTTAGTAGATGACATTTTTGTTAGTTCTCGTAAATAGCTTTAAAATGCTAATTGAGTAATTTTTATGAAAGTCTTTCATATGGTTGTGATAATAAATTTTAACCTTATTTTATAACTGGTGACAAAATTATTATATTATTATATTATTATTTGAATTTTCTTAGTTGATGACATTTTTGTAAGTTCTCGCAAATAGCTTTAAAATGCTTAATTGAGTAATTTTTATGAAAGTCTTTCATATGGTTGTGATAATAAATTTTACCTTATTTTATAACTGGTAACAAATTTATGTATCTGTAATAAAAAGTAATCATGGAAATTATTTGAATTTTCTTAGTTGATGACATTTTTGTAAGTTCTCGCAAATAGCTTTAAAATGCTAAATTGAGTAATTTTTATGAAAGTCTTTCATATGGTTGTGATAATAAATCAGCCCGTCCAGTAATCAACCAACTTTGTAACCTAATACAATTTAATATATGATAATAATAATGTGCATACTGAATGCACAAATTGAAATTGTATTATCTATAAAATGGTGAATTAAATCAGCTCGGCTAGTTGTCAACCAACTTTGTAACCTTTTACAATTTCATATATGATAATAATAATGTTTAATGCACAAATTTGGTTGCAGTTATGTCTCTACAATATGATAATTTGAGGTTGACTATAAATTGATGAATTAATGCGGCTCGTTAAGTCATCAACCAACATTGTAACCTAATAGAATTTGATATATATATACCGAA
>CAXIWC010000090.1:0-48393 GCA_964036015.1 Leptarthrus brevirostris | reverse complement strand
ATCAAAAATTAATAATTATCCTCCTATTATTAGGAAAAGCACAGCATCAATAAATGTACCATTTTCTTAACATTTTACAAAATTATTTACGCAAGTGCGGTAAATACACCTACTCCAGCATCTTAAGTCCTGGACCAAAAGTAATAAAACAGAAAGATGGCCAATATAGTATACTAATTTTGTACCAAACTTCATCTTCCCCCGTTAACGGTAAGCCAAGAAATCTCAAGTACCGCATAGCATCATTTTAAGATGAAAAAATCGCACTTTAAGATGCTTAACACCCCATTGGCACGCCCCCATTACTCCTATCCAATCAATTATGGTCGGAATATCGAGAGGGGCGGCGAAGGTATTTTATCAAAAATTAATAATTATCCTCCTATTATTAGGAAAAGCACAGCATCAATAAATGTACCATTTTCTTAACATTTTACAAAATTATTTACGCAAGTGCGGTAAATACACCTACTCCAGCATCTTAAGTCCTGGACCAAAAGTAATAAAACAGAAAGATGGCCAATATAGTATACTAATTTTGTACCAAACTTCATCTTCCCCCGTTAACGGTAAGCCAAGAAATCTCAAGTACCGCATAGCATCATTTTAAGATGAAAAAATCGCACTTTAAGATGCTTAACACCCCATTGGCACGCCCCCATTACTCCTATCCAATCAATTATGGTCGGAATATCGAGAGGGGCGGCGAAGGTATTTTATCAAAAATTAATAATTATCCTCCTATTATTAGGAAAAGCACAGCATCAATAAATGTACCATTTTCTTAACATTTTACAAAATTATTTACGCAAGTGCGGTAAATACACCTACTCCAGCATCTTAAGTCCTGGACCAAAAGTAATAAAACAGAAAGATGGCCAATATAGTATACTAATTTTGTACCAAACTTCATCTTCCCCCGTTAACGGTAAGCCAAGAAATCTCAAGTACCGCATAGCATCATTTTAAGATGAAAAAATCGCACTTTAAGATGCTTAACACCCCATTGGCACGCCCCCATTACTCCTATCCAATCAATTATGGTCGGAATATCGAGAGGGGCGGCGAAGGTATTTTATCAAAAATTAATAATTATCCTCCTATTATTAGGAAAAGCACAGCATCAATAAATGTACCATTTTCTTAACATTTTACAAAATTATTTACGCAAGTGCGGTAAATACACCTACTCCAGCATCTTAAGTCCTGGACCAAAAGTAATAAAACAGAAAGATGGCCAATATAGTATACTAATTTTGTACCAAACTTCATCTTCCCCCGTTAACGGTAAGCCAAGAAATCTCAAGTACCGCATAGCATCATTTTAAGATGAAAAAATCGCACTTTAAGATGCTTAACACCCCATTGGCACGCCCCCATTACTCCTATCCAATCAATTATGGTCGGAATATCGAGAGGGGCGGCGAAGGTATTTTATCAAAAATTAATAATTATCCTCCTATTATTAGGAAAAGCACAGCATCAATAAATGTACCATTTTCTTAACATTTTACAAAATTATTTACGCAAGTGCGGTAAATACACCTACTCCAGCATCTTAAGTCCTGGACCAAAAGTAATAAAACAGAAAGATGGCCAATATAGTATACTAATTTTGTACCAAACTTCATCTTCCCCCGTTAACGGTAAGCCAAGAAATCTCAAGTACCGCATAGCATCATTTTAAGATGAAAAAATCGCACTTTAAGATGCTTAACACCCCATTGGCACGCCCCCATTACTCCTATCCAATCAATTATGGTCGGAATATCGAGAGGGGCGGCGAAGGTATTTTATCAAAAATTAATAATTATCCTCCTATTATTAGGAAAAGCACAGCATCAATAAATGTACCATTTTCTTAACATTTTACAAAATTATTTACGCAAGTGCGGTAAATACACCTACTCCAGCATCTTAAGTCCTGGACCAAAAGTAATAAAACAGAAAGATTGCCAATATAGTATACTAATTTTGTACCAAACTTCATCTTCCCCCGTTAACGGTAAGCCAAGAAATCTCAAGTACCGCATAGCATCATTTTAAGATGAAAAAATCGCACTTCAAGATGCTTAACACCCCATTGGCACGCCCCCATTACTCCTATCCAATCAATTATGGTCGGAATATCGAGAGGGGCGGCGAAGGTATTTTATCAAAAATTAATAATTATCCTCCTATTATTAGGAAAAGCACAGCATCAATAAATGTACCATTTTCTTAACATTTTACAAAATTATTTACGCAAGTGCGGTAAATACACCTACTCCAGCATCTTAAGTCCTGGACCAAAAGTAATAAAACAGAAAGATGGCCAATATAGTATACTAATTTTGTACCAAACTTCATCTTCCCCCGTTAACGGTAAGCCAAGAAATCTCAAGTACCGCATAGCATCATTTTAAGATGAAAAAATCGCACTTTAAGATGCTTAACACCCCATTGGCACGCCCCCATTACTCCTATCCAATCAATTATGGTCGGAATATCGAGAGGGGCGGCGAAGGTATTTTATCAAAAATTAATAATTATCCTCCTATTATTAGGAAAAGCACAGCATCAATAAATGTACCATTTTCTTAACATTTTACAAAATTATTTACGCAAGTGCGGTAAATACACCTACTCCAGCATCTTAAGTCCTGGACCAAAAGTAATAAAACAGAAAGATTGCCAATATAGTATACTAATTTTGTACCAAACTTCATCTTCCCCCGTTAACGGTAAGCCAAGAAATCTCAAGTACCGCATAGCATCATTTTAAGATGAAAAAATCGCACTTCAAGATGCTTAACACCCCATTGGCACGCCCCCATTACTCCTATCCAATCAATTATGGTCGGAATATCGAGAGGGGCGGCGAAGGTATTTTATCAAAAATTAATAATTATCCTCCTATTATTAGGAAAAGCACAGCATCAATAAATGTACCATTTTCTTAACATTTTACAAAATTATTTACGCAAGTGCGGTAAATACACCTACTCCAGCATCTTAAGTCCTGGACCAAAAGTAATAAAACAGAAAGATGGCCAATATAGTATACTAATTTTGTACCAAACTTCATCTTCCCCCGTTAACGGTAAGCCAAGAAATCTCAAGTACCGCATAGCATCATTTTAAGATGAAAAAATCGCACTTTAAGATGCTTAACACCCCATTGGCACGCCCCCATTACTCCTATCCAATCAATTATGGTCGGAATATCGAGAGGGGCGGCGAAGGTATTTTATCAAAAATTAATAATTATCCTCCTATTATTAGGAAAAGCACAGCATCAATAAATGTACCATTTTCTTAACATTTTACAAAATTATTTACGCAAGTGCGGTAAATACACCTACTCCAGCATCTTAAGTCCTGGACCAAAAGTAATAAAACAGAAAGATGGCCAATATAGTATACTAATTTTGTACCAAACTTCATCTTCCCCCGTTAACGGTAAGCCAAGAAATCTCAAGTACCGCATAGCATCATTTTAAGATGAAAAAATCGCACTTTAAGATGCTTAACACCCCATTGGCACGCCCCCATTACTCCTATCCAATCAATTATGGTCGGAATATCGAGAGGGGCGGCGAAGGTATTTTATCAAAAATTAATAATTATCCTCCTATTATTAGGAAAAGCACAGCATCAATAAATGTACCATTTTCTTAACATTTTACAAAATTATTTACGCAAGTGCGGTAAATACACCTACTCCAGCATCTTAAGTCCTGGACCAAAAGTAATAAAACAGAAAGATGGCCAATATAGTATACTAATTTTGTACCAAACTTCATCTTCCCCCGTTAACGGTAAGCCAAGAAATCTCAAGTACCGCATAGCATCATTTTAAGATGAAAAAATCGCACTTTAAGATGCTTAACACCCCATTGGCACGCCCCCATTACTCCTATCCAATCAATTATGGTCGGAATATCGAGAGGGGCGGCGAAGGTATTTTATCAAAAATTAATAATTATCCTCCTATTATTAGGAAAAGCACAGCATCAATAAATGTACCATTTTCTTAACATTTTACAAAATTATTTACGCAAGTGCGGTAAATACACCTACTCCAGCATCTTAAGTCCTGGACCAAAAGTAATAAAACAGAAAGATGGCCAATATAGTATACTAATTTTGTACCAAACTTCATCTTCCCCCGTTAACGGTAAGCCAAGAAATCTCAAGTACCGCATAGCATCATTTTAAGATGAAAAAATCGCACTTTAAGATGCTTAACACCCCATTGGCACGCCCCCATTACTCCTATCCAATCAATTATGGTCGGAATATCGAGAGGGGCGGCGAAGGTATTTTATCAAAAATTAATAATTATCCTCCTATTATTAGGAAAAGCACAGCATCAATAAATGTACCATTTTCTTAACATTTTACAAAATTATTTACGCAAGTGCGGTAAATACACCTACTCCAGCATCTTAAGTCCTGGACCAAAAGTAATAAAACAGAAAGATGGCCAATATAGTATACTAATTTTGTACCAAACTTCATCTTCCCCCGTTAACGGTAAGCCAAGAAATCTCAAGTACCGCATAGCATCATTTTAAGATGAAAAAATCGCACTTTAAGATGCTTAACACCCCATTGGCACGCCCCCATTACTCCTATCCAATCAATTATGGTCGGAATATCGAGAGGGGCGGCGAAGGTATTTTATCAAAAATTAATAATTATCCTCCTATTATTAGGAAAAGCACAGCATCAATAAATGTACCATTTTCTTAACATTTTACAAAATTATTTACGCAAGTGCGGTAAATACACCTACTCCAGCATCTTAAGTCCTGGACCAAAAGTAATAAAACAGAAAGATTGCCAATATAGTATACTAATTTTGTACCAAACTTCATCTTCCCCCGTTAACGGTAAGCCAAGAAATCTCAAGTACCGCATAGCATCATTTTAAGATGAAAAAATCGCACTTCAAGATGCTTAACACCCCATTGGCACGCCCCCATTACTCCTATCCAATCAATTATGGTCGGAATATCGAGAGGGGCGGCGAAGGTATTTTATCAAAAATTAATAATTATCCTCCTATTATTAGGAAAAGCACAGCATCAATAAATGTACCATTTTCTTAACATTTTACAAAATTATTTACGCAAGTGCGGTAAATACACCTACTCCAGCATCTTAAGTCCTGGACCAAAAGTAATAAAACAGAAAGATGGCCAATATAGTATACTAATTTTGTACCAAACTTCATCTTCCCCCGTTAACGGTAAGCCAAGAAATCTCAAGTACCGCATAGCATCATTTTAAGATGAAAAAATCGCACTTTAAGATGCTTAACACCCCATTGGCACGCCCCCATTACTCCTATCCAATCAATTATGGTCGGAATATCGAGAGGGGCGGCGAAGGTATTTTATCAAAAATTAATAATTATCCTCCTATTATTAGGAAAAGCACAGCATCAATAAATGTACCATTTTCTTAACATTTTACAAAATTATTTACGCAAGTGCGGTAAATACACCTACTCCAGCATCTTAAGTCCTGGACCAAAAGTAATAAAACAGAAAGATTGCCAATATAGTATACTAATTTTGTACCAAACTTCATCTTCCCCCGTTAACGGTAAGCCAAGAAATCTCAAGTACCGCATAGCATCATTTTAAGATGAAAAAATCGCACTTCAAGATGCTTAACACCCCATTGGCACGCCCCCATTACTCCTATCCAATCAATTATGGTCGGAATATCGAGAGGGGCGGCGAAGGTATTTTATCAAAAATTAATAATTATCCTCCTATTATTAGGAAAAGCACAGCATCAATAAATGTACCATTTTCTTAACATTTTACAAAATTATTTACGCAAGTGCGGTAAATACACCTACTCCAGCATCTTAAGTCCTGGACCAAAAGTAATAAAACAGAAAGATGGCCAATATAGTATACTAATTTTGTACCAAACTTCATCTTCCCCCGTTAACGGTAAGCCAAGAAATCTCAAGTACCGCATAGCATCATTTTAAGATGAAAAAATCGCACTTTAAGATGCTTAACACCCCATTGGCACGCCCCCATTACTCCTATCCAATCAATTATGGTCGGAATATCGAGAGGGGCGGCGAAGGTATTTTATCAAAAATTAATAATTATCCTCCTATTATTAGGAAAAGCACAGCATCAATAAATGTACCATTTTCTTAACATTTTACAAAATTATTTACGCAAGTGCGGTAAATACACCTACTCCAGCATCTTAAGTCCTGGACCAAAAGTAATAAAACAGAAAGATTGCCAATATAGTATACTAATTTTGTACCAAACTTCATCTTCCCCCGTTAACGGTAAGCCAAGAAATCTCAAGTACCGCATAGCATCATTTTAAGATGAAAAAATCGCACTTCAAGATGCTTAACACCCCATTGGCACGCCCCCATTACTCCTATCCAATCAATTATGGTCGGAATATCGAGAGGGGCGGCGAAGGTATTTTATCAAAAATTAATAATTATCCTCCTATTATTAGGAAAAGCACAGCATCAATAAATGTACCATTTTCTTAACATTTTACAAAATTATTTACGCAAGTGCGGTAAATACACCTACTCCAGCATCTTAAGTCCTGGACCAAAAGTAATAAAACAGAAAGATTGCCAATATAGTATACTAATTTTGTACCAAACTTCATCTTCCCCCGTTAACGGTAAGCCAAGAAATCTCAAGTACCGCATAGCATCATTTTAAGATGAAAAAATCGCACTTCAAGATGCTTAACACCCCATTGGCACGCCCCCATTACTCCTATCCAATCAATTATGGTCGGAATATCGAGAGGGGCGGCGAAGGTATTTTATCAAAAATTAATAATTATCCTCCTATTATTAGGAAAAGCACAGCATCAATAAATGTACCATTTTCTTAACATTTTACAAAATTATTTACGCAAGTGCGGTAAATACACCTACTCCAGCATCTTAAGTCCTGGACCAAAAGTAATAAAACAGAAAGATGGCCAATATAGTATACTAATTTTGTACCAAACTTCATCTTCCCCCGTTAACGGTAAGCCAAGAAATCTCAAGTACCGCATAGCATCATTTTAAGATGAAAAAATCGCACTTTAAGATGCTTAACACCCCATTGGCACGCCCCCATTACTCCTATCCAATCAATTATGGTCGGAATATCGAGAGGGGCGGCGAAGGTATTTTATCAAAAATTAATAATTATCCTCCTATTATTAGGAAAAGCACAGCATCAATAAATGTACCATTTTCTTAACATTTTACAAAATTATTTACGCAAGTGCGGTAAATACACCTACTCCAGCATCTTAAGTCCTGGACCAAAAGTAATAAAACAGAAAGATGGCCAATATAGTATACTAATTTTGTACCAAACTTCATCTTCCCCCGTTAACGGTAAGCCAAGAAATCTCAAGTACCGCATAGCATCATTTTAAGATGAAAAAATCGCACTTTAAGATGCTTAACACCCCATTGGCACGCCCCCATTACTCCTATCCAATCAATTATGGTCGGAATATCGAGAGGGGCGGCGAAGGTATTTTATCAAAAATTAATAATTATCCTCCTATTATTAGGAAAAGCACAGCATCAATAAATGTACCATTTTCTTAACATTTTACAAAATTATTTACGCAAGTGCGGTAAATACACCTACTCCAGCATCTTAAGTCCTGGACCAAAAGTAATAAAACAGAAAGATGGCCAATATAGTATACTAATTTTGTACCAAACTTCATCTTCCCCCGTTAACGGTAAGCCAAGAAATCTCAAGTACCGCATAGCATCATTTTAAGATGAAAAAATCGCACTTTAAGATGCTTAACACCCCATTGGCACGCCCCCATTACTCCTATCCAATCAATTATGGTCGGAATATCGAGAGGGGCGGCGAAGGTATTTTATCAAAAATTAATAATTATCCTCCTATTATTAGGAAAAGCACAGCATCAATAAATGTACCATTTTCTTAACATTTTACAAAATTATTTACGCAAGTGCGGTAAATACACCTACTCCAGCATCTTAAGTCCTGGACCAAAAGTAATAAAACAGAAAGATGGCCAATATAGTATACTAATTTTGTACCAAACTTCATCTTCCCCCGTTAACGGTAAGCCAAGAAATCTCAAGTACCGCATAGCATCATTTTAAGATGAAAAAATCGCACTTTAAGATGCTTAACACCCCATTGGCACGCCCCCATTACTCCTATCCAATCAATTATGGTCGGAATATCGAGAGGGGCGGCGAAGGTATTTTATCAAAAATTAATAATTATCCTCCTATTATTAGGAAAAGCACAGCATCAATAAATGTACCATTTTCTTAACATTTTACAAAATTATTTACGCAAGTGCGGTAAATACACCTACTCCAGCATCTTAAGTCCTGGACCAAAAGTAATAAAACAGAAAGATGGCCAATATAGTATACTAATTTTGTACCAAACTTCATCTTCCCCCGTTAACGGTAAGCCAAGAAATCTCAAGTACCGCATAGCATCATTTTAAGATGAAAAAATCGCACTTTAAGATGCTTAACACCCCATTGGCACGCCCCCATTACTCCTATCCAATCAATTATGGTCGGAATATCGAGAGGGGCGGCGAAGGTATTTTATCAAAAATTAATAATTATCCTCCTATTATTAGGAAAAGCACAGCATCAATAAATGTACCATTTTCTTAACATTTTACAAAATTATTTACGCAAGTGCGGTAAATACACCTACTCCAGCATCTTAAGTCCTGGACCAAAAGTAATAAAACAGAAAGATTGCCAATATAGTATACTAATTTTGTACCAAACTTCATCTTCCCCCGTTAACGGTAAGCCAAGAAATCTCAAGTACCGCATAGCATCATTTTAAGATGAAAAAATCGCACTTCAAGATGCTTAACACCCCATTGGCACGCCCCCATTACTCCTATCCAATCAATTATGGTCGGAATATCGAGAGGGGCGGCGAAGGTATTTTATCAAAAATTAATAATTATCCTCCTATTATTAGGAAAAGCACAGCATCAATAAATGTACCATTTTCTTAACATTTTACAAAATTATTTACGCAAGTGCGGTAAATACACCTACTCCAGCATCTTAAGTCCTGGACCAAAAGTAATAAAACAGAAAGATGGCCAATATAGTATACTAATTTTGTACCAAACTTCATCTTCCCCCGTTAACGGTAAGCCAAGAAATCTCAAGTACCGCATAGCATCATTTTAAGATGAAAAAATCGCACTTTAAGATGCTTAACACCCCATTGGCACGCCCCCATTACTCCTATCCAATCAATTATGGTCGGAATATCGAGAGGGGCGGCGAAGGTATTTTATCAAAAATTAATAATTATCCTCCTATTATTAGGAAAAGCACAGCATCAATAAATGTACCATTTTCTTAACATTTTACAAAATTATTTACGCAAGTGCGGTAAATACACCTACTCCAGCATCTTAAGTCCTGGACCAAAAGTAATAAAACAGAAAGATTGCCAATATAGTATACTAATTTTGTACCAAACTTCATCTTCCCCCGTTAACGGTAAGCCAAGAAATCTCAAGTACCGCATAGCATCATTTTAAGATGAAAAAATCGCACTTCAAGATGCTTAACACCCCATTGGCACGCCCCCATTACTCCTATCCAATCAATTATGGTCGGAATATCGAGAGGGGCGGCGAAGGTATTTTATCAAAAATTAATAATTATCCTCCTATTATTAGGAAAAGCACAGCATCAATAAATGTACCATTTTCTTAACATTTTACAAAATTATTTACGCAAGTGCGGTAAATACACCTACTCCAGCATCTTAAGTCCTGGACCAAAAGTAATAAAACAGAAAGATTGCCAATATAGTATACTAATTTTGTACCAAACTTCATCTTCCCCCGTTAACGGTAAGCCAAGAAATCTCAAGTACCGCATAGCATCATTTTAAGATGAAAAAATCGCACTTCAAGATGCTTAACACCCCATTGGCACGCCCCCATTACTCCTATCCAATCAATTATGGTCGGAATATCGAGAGGGGCGGCGAAGGTATTTTATCAAAAATTAATAATTATCCTCCTATTATTAGGAAAAGCACAGCATCAATAAATGTACCATTTTCTTAACATTTTACAAAATTATTTACGCAAGTGCGGTAAATACACCTACTCCAGCATCTTAAGTCCTGGACCAAAAGTAATAAAACAGAAAGATGGCCAATATAGTATACTAATTTTGTACCAAACTTCATCTTCCCCCGTTAACGGTAAGCCAAGAAATCTCAAGTACCGCATAGCATCATTTTAAGATGAAAAAATCGCACTTTAAGATGCTTAACACCCCATTGGCACGCCCCCATTACTCCTATCCAATCAATTATGGTCGGAATATCGAGAGGGGCGGCGAAGGTATTTTATCAAAAATTAATAATTATCCTCCTATTATTAGGAAAAGCACAGCATCAATAAATGTACCATTTTCTTAACATTTTACAAAATTATTTACGCAAGTGCGGTAAATACACCTACTCCAGCATCTTAAGTCCTGGACCAAAAGTAATAAAACAGAAAGATGGCCAATATAGTATACTAATTTTGTACCAAACTTCATCTTCCCCCGTTAACGGTAAGCCAAGAAATCTCAAGTACCGCATAGCATCATTTTAAGATGAAAAAATCGCACTTTAAGATGCTTAACACCCCATTGGCACGCCCCCATTACTCCTCTCCAATCAATTATGGTCGGAATATCGAGAGGGGCGGCGAAGGTATTTTATCAAAAATTAATAATTATCCTCCTATTATTAGGAAAAGCACAGCATCAATAAATGTACCATTTTCTTAACATTTTACAAAATTATTTACGCAAGTGCGGTAAATACACCTACTCCAGCATCTTAAGTCCTGGACCAAAAGTAATAAAACAGAAAGATGGCCAATATAGTATACTAATTTTGTACCAAACTTCATCTTCCCCCGTTAACGGTAAGCCAAGAAATCTCAAGTACCGCATAGCATCATTTTAAGATGAAAAAATCGCACTTTAAGATGCTTAACACCCCATTGGCACGCCCCCATTACTCCTATCCAATCAATTATGGTCGGAATATCGAGAGGGGCGGCGAAGGTATTTTATCAAAAATTAATAATTATCCTCCTATTATTAGGAAAAGCACAGCATCAATAAATGTACCATTTTCTTAACATTTTACAAAATTATTTACGCAAGTGCGGTAAATACACCTACTCCAGCATCTTAAGTCCTGGACCAAAAGTAATAAAACAGAAAGATGGCCAATATAGTATACTAATTTTGTACCAAACTTCATCTTCCCCCGTTAACGGTAAGCCAAGAAATCTCAAGTACCGCATAGCATCATTTTAAGATGAAAAAATCGCACTTTAAGATGCTTAACACCCCATTGGCACGCCCCCATTACTCCTATCCAATCAATTATGGTCGGAATATCGAGAGGGGCGGCGAAGGTATTTTATCAAAAATTAATAATTATCCTCCTATTATTAGGAAAAGCACAGCATCAATAAATGTACCATTTTCTTAACATTTTACAAAATTATTTACGCAAGTGCGGTAAATACACCTACTCCAGCATCTTAAGTCCTGGACCAAAAGTAATAAAACAGAAAGATGGCCAATATAGTATACTAATTTTGTACCAAACTTCATCTTCCCCCGTTAACGGTAAGCCAAGAAATCTCAAGTACCGCATAGCATCATTTTAAGATGAAAAAATCGCACTTTAAGATGCTTAACACCCCATTGGCACGCCCCCATTACTCCTATCCAATCAATTATGGTCGGAATATCGAGAGGGGCGGCGAAGGTATTTTATCAAAAATTAATAATTATCCTCCTATTATTAGGAAAAGCACAGCATCAATAAATGTACCATTTTCTTAACATTTTACAAAATTATTTACGCAAGTGCGGTAAATACACCTACTCCAGCATCTTAAGTCCTGGACCAAAAGTAATAAAACAGAAAGATTGCCAATATAGTATACTAATTTTGTACCAAACTTCATCTTCCCCCGTTAACGGTAAGCCAAGAAATCTCAAGTACCGCATAGCATCATTTTAAGATGAAAAAATCGCACTTCAAGATGCTTAACACCCCATTGGCACGCCCCCATTACTCCTATCCAATCAATTATGGTCGGAATATCGAGAGGGGCGGCGAAGGTATTTTATCAAAAATTAATAATTATCCTCCTATTATTAGGAAAAGCACAGCATCAATAAATGTACCATTTTCTTAACATTTTACAAAATTATTTACGCAAGTGCGGTAAATACACCTACTCCAGCATCTTAAGTCCTGGACCAAAAGTAATAAAACAGAAAGATGGCCAATATAGTATACTAATTTTGTACCAAACTTCATCTTCCCCCGTTAACGGTAAGCCAAGAAATCTCAAGTACCGCATAGCATCATTTTAAGATGAAAAAATCGCACTTTAAGATGCTTAACACCCCATTGGCACGCCCCCATTACTCCTATCCAATCAATTATGGTCGGAATATCGAGAGGGGCGGCGAAGGTATTTTATCAAAAATTAATAATTATCCTCCTATTATTAGGAAAAGCACAGCATCAATAAATGTACCATTTTCTTAACATTTTACAAAATTATTTACGCAAGTGCGGTAAATACACCTACTCCAGCATCTTAAGTCCTGGACCAAAAGTAATAAAACAGAAAGATTGCCAATATAGTATACTAATTTTGTACCAAACTTCATCTTCCCCCGTTAACGGTAAGCCAAGAAATCTCAAGTACCGCATAGCATCATTTTAAGATGAAAAAATCGCACTTCAAGATGCTTAACACCCCATTGGCACGCCCCCATTACTCCTATCCAATCAATTATGGTCGGAATATCGAGAGGGGCGGCGAAGGTATTTTATCAAAAATTAATAATTATCCTCCTATTATTAGGAAAAGCACAGCATCAATAAATGTACCATTTTCTTAACATTTTACAAAATTATTTACGCAAGTGCGGTAAATACACCTACTCCAGCATCTTAAGTCCTGGACCAAAAGTAATAAAACAGAAAGATGGCCAATATAGTATACTAATTTTGTACCAAACTTCATCTTCCCCCGTTAACGGTAAGCCAAGAAATCTCAAGTACCGCATAGCATCATTTTAAGATGAAAAAATCGCACTTTAAGATGCTTAACACCCCATTGGCACGCCCCCATTACTCCTATCCAATCAATTATGGTCGGAATATCGAGAGGGGCGGCGAAGGTATTTTATCAAAAATTAATAATTATCCTCCTATTATTAGGAAAAGCACAGCATCAATAAATGTACCATTTTCTTAACATTTTACAAAATTATTTACGCAAGTGCGGTAAATACACCTACTCCAGCATCTTAAGTCCTGGACCAAAAGTAATAAAACAGAAAGATGGCCAATATAGTATACTAATTTTGTACCAAACTTCATCTTCCCCCGTTAACGGTAAGCCAAGAAATCTCAAGTACCGCATAGCATCATTTTAAGATGAAAAAATCGCACTTTAAGATGCTTAACACCCCATTGGCACGCCCCCATTACTCCTATCCAATCAATTATGGTCGGAATATCGAGAGGGGCGGCGAAGGTATTTTATCAAAAATTAATAATTATCCTCCTATTATTAGGAAAAGCACAGCATCAATAAATGTACCATTTTCTTAACATTTTACAAAATTATTTACGCAAGTGCGGTAAATACACCTACTCCAGCATCTTAAGTCCTGGACCAAAAGTAATAAAACAGAAAGATGGCCAATATAGTATACTAATTTTGTACCAAACTTCATCTTCCCCCGTTAACGGTAAGCCAAGAAATCTCAAGTACCGCATAGCATCATTTTAAGATGAAAAAATCGCACTTTAAGATGCTTAACACCCCATTGGCACGCCCCCATTACTCCTATCCAATCAATTATGGTCGGAATATCGAGAGGGGCGGCGAAGGTATTTTATCAAAAATTAATAATTATCCTCCTATTATTAGGAAAAGCACAGCATCAATAAATGTACCATTTTCTTAACATTTTACAAAATTATTTACGCAAGTGCGGTAAATACACCTACTCCAGCATCTTAAGTCCTGGACCAAAAGTAATAAAACAGAAAGATGGCCAATATAGTATACTAATTTTGTACCAAACTTCATCTTCCCCCGTTAACGGTAAGCCAAGAAATCTCAAGTACCGCATAGCATCATTTTAAGATGAAAAAATCGCACTTTAAGATGCTTAACACCCCATTGGCACGCCCCCATTACTCCTATCCAATCAATTATGGTCGGAATATCGAGAGGGGCGGCGAAGGTATTTTATCAAAAATTAATAATTATCCTCCTATTATTAGGAAAAGCACAGCATCAATAAATGTACCATTTTCTTAACATTTTACAAAATTATTTACGCAAGTGCGGTAAATACACCTACTCCAGCATCTTAAGTCCTGGACCAAAAGTAATAAAACAGAAAGATGGCCAATATAGTATACTAATTTTGTACCAAACTTCATCTTCCCCCGTTAACGGTAAGCCAAGAAATCTCAAGTACCGCATAGCATCATTTTAAGATGAAAAAATCGCACTTTAAGATGCTTAACACCCCATTGGCACGCCCCCATTACTCCTATCCAATCAATTATGGTCGGAATATCGAGAGGGGCGGCGAAGGTATTTTATCAAAAATTAATAATTATCCTCCTATTATTAGGAAAAGCACAGCATCAATAAATGTACCATTTTCTTAACATTTTACAAAATTATTTACGCAAGTGCGGTAAATACACCTACTCCAGCATCTTAAGTCCTGGACCAAAAGTAATAAAACAGAAAGATTGCCAATATAGTATACTAATTTTGTACCAAACTTCATCTTCCCCCGTTAACGGTAAGCCAAGAAATCTCAAGTACCGCATAGCATCATTTTAAGATGAAAAAATCGCACTTCAAGATGCTTAACACCCCATTGGCACGCCCCCATTACTCCTATCCAATCAATTATGGTCGGAATATCGAGAGGGGCGGCGAAGGTATTTTATCAAAAATTAATAATTATCCTCCTATTATTAGGAAAAGCACAGCATCAATAAATGTACCATTTTCTTAACATTTTACAAAATTATTTACGCAAGTGCGGTAAATACACCTACTCCAGCATCTTAAGTCCTGGACCAAAAGTAATAAAACAGAAAGATGGCCAATATAGTATACTAATTTTGTACCAAACTTCATCTTCCCCCGTTAACGGTAAGCCAAGAAATCTCAAGTACCGCATAGCATCATTTTAAGATGAAAAAATCGCACTTTAAGATGCTTAACACCCCATTGGCACGCCCCCATTACTCCTATCCAATCAATTATGGTCGGAATATCGAGAGGGGCGGCGAAGGTATTTTATCAAAAATTAATAATTATCCTCCTATTATTAGGAAAAGCACAGCATCAATAAATGTACCATTTTCTTAACATTTTACAAAATTATTTACGCAAGTGCGGTAAATACACCTACTCCAGCATCTTAAGTCCTGGACCAAAAGTAATAAAACAGAAAGATTGCCAATATAGTATACTAATTTTGTACCAAACTTCATCTTCCCCCGTTAACGGTAAGCCAAGAAATCTCAAGTACCGCATAGCATCATTTTAAGATGAAAAAATCGCACTTCAAGATGCTTAACACCCCATTGGCACGCCCCCATTACTCCTATCCAATCAATTATGGTCGGAATATCGAGAGGGGCGGCGAAGGTATTTTATCAAAAATTAATAATTATCCTCCTATTATTAGGAAAAGCACAGCATCAATAAATGTACCATTTTCTTAACATTTTACAAAATTATTTACGCAAGTGCGGTAAATACACCTACTCCAGCATCTTAAGTCCTGGACCAAAAGTAATAAAACAGAAAGATTGCCAATATAGTATACTAATTTTGTACCAAACTTCATCTTCCCCCGTTAACGGTAAGCCAAGAAATCTCAAGTACCGCATAGCATCATTTTAAGATGAAAAAATCGCACTTCAAGATGCTTAACACCCCATTGGCACGCCCCCATTACTCCTATCCAATCAATTATGGTCGGAATATCGAGAGGGGCGGCGAAGGTATTTTATCAAAAATTAATAATTATCCTCCTATTATTAGGAAAAGCACAGCATCAATAAATGTACCATTTTCTTAACATTTTACAAAATTATTTACGCAAGTGCGGTAAATACACCTACTCCAGCATCTTAAGTCCTGGACCAAAAGTAATAAAACAGAAAGATGGCCAATATAGTATACTAATTTTGTACCAAACTTCATCTTCCCCCGTTAACGGTAAGCCAAGAAATCTCAAGTACCGCATAGCATCATTTTAAGATGAAAAAATCGCACTTTAAGATGCTTAACACCCCATTGGCACGCCCCCATTACTCCTATCCAATCAATTATGGTCGGAATATCGAGAGGGGCGGCGAAGGTATTTTATCAAAAATTAATAATTATCCTCCTATTATTAGGAAAAGCACAGCATCAATAAATGTACCATTTTCTTAACATTTTACAAAATTATTTACGCAAGTGCGGTAAATACACCTACTCCAGCATCTTAAGTCCTGGACCAAAAGTAATAAAACAGAAAGATGGCCAATATAGTATACTAATTTTGTACCAAACTTCATCTTCCCCCGTTAACGGTAAGCCAAGAAATCTCAAGTACCGCATAGCATCATTTTAAGATGAAAAAATCGCACTTTAAGATGCTTAACACCCCATTGGCACGCCCCCATTACTCCTCTCCAATCAATTATGGTCGGAATATCGAGAGGGGCGGCGAAGGTATTTTATCAAAAATTAATAATTATCCTCCTATTATTAGGAAAAGCACAGCATCAATAAATGTACCATTTTCTTAACATTTTACAAAATTATTTACGCAAGTGCGGTAAATACACCTACTCCAGCATCTTAAGTCCTGGACCAAAAGTAATAAAACAGAAAGATGGCCAATATAGTATACTAATTTTGTACCAAACTTCATCTTCCCCCGTTAACGGTAAGCCAAGAAATCTCAAGTACCGCATAGCATCATTTTAAGATGAAAAAATCGCACTTTAAGATGCTTAACACCCCATTGGCACGCCCCCATTACTCCTATCCAATCAATTATGGTCGGAATATCGAGAGGGGCGGCGAAGGTATTTTATCAAAAATTAATAATTATCCTCCTATTATTAGGAAAAGCACAGCATCAATAAATGTACCATTTTCTTAACATTTTACAAAATTATTTACGCAAGTGCGGTAAATACACCTACTCCAGCATCTTAAGTCCTGGACCAAAAGTAATAAAACAGAAAGATGGCCAATATAGTATACTAATTTTGTACCAAACTTCATCTTCCCCCGTTAACGGTAAGCCAAGAAATCTCAAGTACCGCATAGCATCATTTTAAGATGAAAAAATCGCACTTTAAGATGCTTAACACCCCATTGGCACGCCCCCATTACTCCTATCCAATCAATTATGGTCGGAATATCGAGAGGGGCGGCGAAGGTATTTTATCAAAAATTAATAATTATCCTCCTATTATTAGGAAAAGCACAGCATCAATAAATGTACCATTTTCTTAACATTTTACAAAATTATTTACGCAAGTGCGGTAAATACACCTACTCCAGCATCTTAAGTCCTGGACCAAAAGTAATAAAACAGAAAGATGGCCAATATAGTATACTAATTTTGTACCAAACTTCATCTTCCCCCGTTAACGGTAAGCCAAGAAATCTCAAGTACCGCATAGCATCATTTTAAGATGAAAAAATCGCACTTTAAGATGCTTAACACCCCATTGGCACGCCCCCATTACTCCTATCCAATCAATTATGGTCGGAATATCGAGAGGGGCGGCGAAGGTATTTTATCAAAAATTAATAATTATCCTCCTATTATTAGGAAAAGCACAGCATCAATAAATGTACCATTTTCTTAACATTTTACAAAATTATTTACGCAAGTGCGGTAAATACACCTACTCCAGCATCTTAAGTCCTGGACCAAAAGTAATAAAACAGAAAGATTGCCAATATAGTATACTAATTTTGTACCAAACTTCATCTTCCCCCGTTAACGGTAAGCCAAGAAATCTCAAGTACCGCATAGCATCATTTTAAGATGAAAAAATCGCACTTCAAGATGCTTAACACCCCATTGGCACGCCCCCATTACTCCTATCCAATCAATTATGGTCGGAATATCGAGAGGGGCGGCGAAGGTATTTTATCAAAAATTAATAATTATCCTCCTATTATTAGGAAAAGCACAGCATCAATAAATGTACCATTTTCTTAACATTTTACAAAATTATTTACGCAAGTGCGGTAAATACACCTACTCCAGCATCTTAAGTCCTGGACCAAAAGTAATAAAACAGAAAGATGGCCAATATAGTATACTAATTTTGTACCAAACTTCATCTTCCCCCGTTAACGGTAAGCCAAGAAATCTCAAGTACCGCATAGCATCATTTTAAGATGAAAAAATCGCACTTTAAGATGCTTAACACCCCATTGGCACGCCCCCATTACTCCTATCCAATCAATTATGGTCGGAATATCGAGAGGGGCGGCGAAGGTATTTTATCAAAAATTAATAATTATCCTCCTATTATTAGGAAAAGCACAGCATCAATAAATGTACCATTTTCTTAACATTTTACAAAATTATTTACGCAAGTGCGGTAAATACACCTACTCCAGCATCTTAAGTCCTGGACCAAAAGTAATAAAACAGAAAGATTGCCAATATAGTATACTAATTTTGTACCAAACTTCATCTTCCCCCGTTAACGGTAAGCCAAGAAATCTCAAGTACCGCATAGCATCATTTTAAGATGAAAAAATCGCACTTCAAGATGCTTAACACCCCATTGGCACGCCCCCATTACTCCTATCCAATCAATTATGGTCGGAATATCGAGAGGGGCGGCGAAGGTATTTTATCAAAAATTAATAATTATCCTCCTATTATTAGGAAAAGCACAGCATCAATAAATGTACCATTTTCTTAACATTTTACAAAATTATTTACGCAAGTGCGGTAAATACACCTACTCCAGCATCTTAAGTCCTGGACCAAAAGTAATAAAACAGAAAGATTGCCAATATAGTATACTAATTTTGTACCAAACTTCATCTTCCCCCGTTAACGGTAAGCCAAGAAATCTCAAGTACCGCATAGCATCATTTTAAGATGAAAAAATCGCACTTCAAGATGCTTAACACCCCATTGGCACGCCCCCATTACTCCTATCCAATCAATTATGGTCGGAATATCGAGAGGGGCGGCGAAGGTATTTTATCAAAAATTAATAATTATCCTCCTATTATTAGGAAAAGCACAGCATCAATAAATGTACCATTTTCTTAACATTTTACAAAATTATTTACGCAAGTGCGGTAAATACACCTACTCCAGCATCTTAAGTCCTGGACCAAAAGTAATAAAACAGAAAGATTGCCAATATAGTATACTAATTTTGTACCAAACTTCATCTTCCCCCGTTAACGGTAAGCCAAGAAATCTCAAGTACCGCATAGCATCATTTTAAGATGAAAAAATCGCACTTCAAGATGCTTAACACCCCATTGGCACGCCCCCATTACTCCTATCCAATCAATTATGGTCGGAATATCGAGAGGGGCGGCGAAGGTATTTTATCAAAAATTAATAATTATCCTCCTATTATTAGGAAAAGCACAGCATCAATAAATGTACCATTTTCTTAACATTTTACAAAATTATTTACGCAAGTGCGGTAAATACACCTACTCCAGCATCTTAAGTCCTGGACCAAAAGTAATAAAACAGAAAGATTGCCAATATAGTATACTAATTTTGTACCAAACTTCATCTTCCCCCGTTAACGGTAAGCCAAGAAATCTCAAGTACCGCATAGCATCATTTTAAGATGAAAAAATCGCACTTCAAGATGCTTAACACCCCATTGGCACGCCCCCATTACTCCTATCCAATCAATTATGGTCGGAATATCGAGAGGGGCGGCGAAGGTATTTTATCAAAAATTAATAATTATCCTCCTATTATTAGGAAAAGCACAGCATCAATAAATGTACCATTTTCTTAACATTTTACAAAATTATTTACGCAAGTGCGGTAAATACACCTACTCCAGCATCTTAAGTCCTGGACCAAAAGTAATAAAACAGAAAGATGGCCAATATAGTATACTAATTTTGTACCAAACTTCATCTTCCCCCGTTAACGGTAAGCCAAGAAATCTCAAGTACCGCATAGCATCATTTTAAGATGAAAAAATCGCACTTTAAGATGCTTAACACCCCATTGGCACGCCCCCATTACTCCTATCCAATCAATTATGGTCGGAATATCGAGAGGGGCGGCGAAGGTATTTTATCAAAAATTAATAATTATCCTCCTATTATTAGGAAAAGCACAGCATCAATAAATGTACCATTTTCTTAACATTTTACAAAATTATTTACGCAAGTGCGGTAAATACACCTACTCCAGCATCTTAAGTCCTGGACCAAAAGTAATAAAACAGAAAGATGGCCAATATAGTATACTAATTTTGTACCAAACTTCATCTTCCCCCGTTAACGGTAAGCCAAGAAATCTCAAGTACCGCATAGCATCATTTTAAGATGAAAAAATCGCACTTTAAGATGCTTAACACCCCATTGGCACGCCCCCATTACTCCTATCCAATCAATTATGGTCGGAATATCGAGAGGGGCGGCGAAGGTATTTTATCAAAAATTAATAATTATCCTCCTATTATTAGGAAAAGCACAGCATCAATAAATGTACCATTTTCTTAACATTTTACAAAATTATTTACGCAAGTGCGGTAAATACACCTACTCCAGCATCTTAAGTCCTGGACCAAAAGTAATAAAACAGAAAGATGGCCAATATAGTATACTAATTTTGTACCAAACTTCATCTTCCCCCGTTAACGGTAAGCCAAGAAATCTCAAGTACCGCATAGCATCATTTTAAGATGAAAAAATCGCACTTTAAGATGCTTAACACCCCATTGGCACGCCCCCATTACTCCTATCCAATCAATTATGGTCGGAATATCGAGAGGGGCGGCGAAGGTATTTTATCAAAAATTAATAATTATCCTCCTATTATTAGGAAAAGCACAGCATCAATAAATGTACCATTTTCTTAACATTTTACAAAATTATTTACGCAAGTGCGGTAAATACACCTACTCCAGCATCTTAAGTCCTGGACCAAAAGTAATAAAACAGAAAGATGGCCAATATAGTATACTAATTTTGTACCAAACTTCATCTTCCCCCGTTAACGGTAAGCCAAGAAATCTCAAGTACCGCATAGCATCATTTTAAGATGAAAAAATCGCACTTTAAGATGCTTAACACCCCATTGGCACGCCCCCATTACTCCTATCCAATCAATTATGGTCGGAATATCGAGAGGGGCGGCGAAGGTATTTTATCAAAAATTAATAATTATCCTCCTATTATTAGGAAAAGCACAGCATCAATAAATGTACCATTTTCTTAACATTTTACAAAATTATTTACGCAAGTGCGGTAAATACACCTACTCCAGCATCTTAAGTCCTGGACCAAAAGTAATAAAACAGAAAGATGGCCAATATAGTATACTAATTTTGTACCAAACTTCATCTTCCCCCGTTAACGGTAAGCCAAGAAATCTCAAGTACCGCATAGCATCATTTTAAGATGAAAAAATCGCACTTTAAGATGCTTAACACCCCATTGGCACGCCCCCATTACTCCTATCCAATCAATTATGGTCGGAATATCGAGAGGGGCGGCGAAGGTATTTTATCAAAAATTAATAATTATCCTCCTATTATTAGGAAAAGCACAGCATCAATAAATGTACCATTTTCTTAACATTTTACAAAATTATTTACGCAAGTGCGGTAAATACACCTACTCCAGCATCTTAAGTCCTGGACCAAAAGTAATAAAACAGAAAGATTGCCAATATAGTATACTAATTTTGTACCAAACTTCATCTTCCCCCGTTAACGGTAAGCCAAGAAATCTCAAGTACCGCATAGCATCATTTTAAGATGAAAAAATCGCACTTCAAGATGCTTAACACCCCATTGGCACGCCCCCATTACTCCTATCCAATCAATTATGGTCGGAATATCGAGAGGGGCGGCGAAGGTATTTTATCAAAAATTAATAATTATCCTCCTATTATTAGGAAAAGCACAGCATCAATAAATGTACCATTTTCTTAACATTTTACAAAATTATTTACGCAAGTGCGGTAAATACACCTACTCCAGCATCTTAAGTCCTGGACCAAAAGTAATAAAACAGAAAGATGGCCAATATAGTATACTAATTTTGTACCAAACTTCATCTTCCCCCGTTAACGGTAAGCCAAGAAATCTCAAGTACCGCATAGCATCATTTTAAGATGAAAAAATCGCACTTTAAGATGCTTAACACCCCATTGGCACGCCCCCATTACTCCTATCCAATCAATTATGGTCGGAATATCGAGAGGGGCGGCGAAGGTATTTTATCAAAAATTAATAATTATCCTCCTATTATTAGGAAAAGCACAGCATCAATAAATGTACCATTTTCTTAACATTTTACAAAATTATTTACGCAAGTGCGGTAAATACACCTACTCCAGCATCTTAAGTCCTGGACCAAAAGTAATAAAACAGAAAGATTGCCAATATAGTATACTAATTTTGTACCAAACTTCATCTTCCCCCGTTAACGGTAAGCCAAGAAATCTCAAGTACCGCATAGCATCATTTTAAGATGAAAAAATCGCACTTCAAGATGCTTAACACCCCATTGGCACGCCCCCATTACTCCTATCCAATCAATTATGGTCGGAATATCGAGAGGGGCGGCGAAGGTATTTTATCAAAAATTAATAATTATCCTCCTATTATTAGGAAAAGCACAGCATCAATAAATGTACCATTTTCTTAACATTTTACAAAATTATTTACGCAAGTGCGGTAAATACACCTACTCCAGCATCTTAAGTCCTGGACCAAAAGTAATAAAACAGAAAGATTGCCAATATAGTATACTAATTTTGTACCAAACTTCATCTTCCCCCGTTAACGGTAAGCCAAGAAATCTCAAGTACCGCATAGCATCATTTTAAGATGAAAAAATCGCACTTCAAGATGCTTAACACCCCATTGGCACGCCCCCATTACTCCTATCCAATCAATTATGGTCGGAATATCGAGAGGGGCGGCGAAGGTATTTTATCAAAAATTAATAATTATCCTCCTATTATTAGGAAAAGCACAGCATCAATAAATGTACCATTTTCTTAACATTTTACAAAATTATTTACGCAAGTGCGGTAAATACACCTACTCCAGCATCTTAAGTCCTGGACCAAAAGTAATAAAACAGAAAGATGGCCAATATAGTATACTAATTTTGTACCAAACTTCATCTTCCCCCGTTAACGGTAAGCCAAGAAATCTCAAGTACCGCATAGCATCATTTTAAGATGAAAAAATCGCACTTTAAGATGCTTAACACCCCATTGGCACGCCCCCATTACTCCTATCCAATCAATTATGGTCGGAATATCGAGAGGGGCGGCGAAGGTATTTTATCAAAAATTAATAATTATCCTCCTATTATTAGGAAAAGCACAGCATCAATAAATGTACCATTTTCTTAACATTTTACAAAATTATTTACGCAAGTGCGGTAAATACACCTACTCCAGCATCTTAAGTCCTGGACCAAAAGTAATAAAACAGAAAGATTGCCAATATAGTATACTAATTTTGTACCAAACTTCATCTTCCCCCGTTAACGGTAAGCCAAGAAATCTCAAGTACCGCATAGCATCATTTTAAGATGAAAAAATCGCACTTCAAGATGCTTAACACCCCATTGGCACGCCCCCATTACTCCTATCCAATCAATTATGGTCGGAATATCGAGAGGGGCGGCGAAGGTATTTTATCAAAAATTAATAATTATCCTCCTATTATTAGGAAAAGCACAGCATCAATAAATGTACCATTTTCTTAACATTTTACAAAATTATTTACGCAAGTGCGGTAAATACACCTACTCCAGCATCTTAAGTCCTGGACCAAAAGTAATAAAACAGAAAGATTGCCAATATAGTATACTAATTTTGTACCAAACTTCATCTTCCCCCGTTAACGGTAAGCCAAGAAATCTCAAGTACCGCATAGCATCATTTTAAGATGAAAAAATCGCACTTCAAGATGCTTAACACCCCATTGGCACGCCCCCATTACTCCTATCCAATCAATTATGGTCGGAATATCGAGAGGGGCGGCGAAGGTATTTTATCAAAAATTAATAATTATCCTCCTATTATTAGGAAAAGCACAGCATCAATAAATGTACCATTTTCTTAACATTTTACAAAATTATTTACGCAAGTGCGGTAAATACACCTACTCCAGCATCTTAAGTCCTGGACCAAAAGTAATAAAACAGAAAGATGGCCAATATAGTATACTAATTTTGTACCAAACTTCATCTTCCCCCGTTAACGGTAAGCCAAGAAATCTCAAGTACCGCATAGCATCATTTTAAGATGAAAAAATCGCACTTTAAGATGCTTAACACCCCATTGGCACGCCCCCATTACTCCTATCCAATCAATTATGGTCGGAATATCGAGAGGGGCGGCGAAGGTATTTTATCAAAAATTAATAATTATCCTCCTATTATTAGGAAAAGCACAGCATCAATAAATGTACCATTTTCTTAACATTTTACAAAATTATTTACGCAAGTGCGGTAAATACACCTACTCCAGCATCTTAAGTCCTGGACCAAAAGTAATAAAACAGAAAGATGGCCAATATAGTATACTAATTTTGTACCAAACTTCATCTTCCCCCGTTAACGGTAAGCCAAGAAATCTCAAGTACCGCATAGCATCATTTTAAGATGAAAAAATCGCACTTTAAGATGCTTAACACCCCATTGGCACGCCCCCATTACTCCTATCCAATCAATTATGGTCGGAATATCGAGAGGGGCGGCGAAGGTATTTTATCAAAAATTAATAATTATCCTCCTATTATTAGGAAAAGCACAGCATCAATAAATGTACCATTTTCTTAACATTTTACAAAATTATTTACGCAAGTGCGGTAAATACACCTACTCCAGCATCTTAAGTCCTGGACCAAAAGTAATAAAACAGAAAGATGGCCAATATAGTATACTAATTTTGTACCAAACTTCATCTTCCCCCGTTAACGATAAGCCAAGAAATCTCAAGTACCGCATAGCATCATTTTAAGATGAAAAAATCGCACTTTAAGATGCTTAACACCCCATTGGCACGCCCCCATTACTCCTATCCAATCAATTATGGTCGGAATATCGAGAGGGGCGGCGAAGGTATTTTATCAAAAATTAATAATTATCCTCCTATTATTAGGAAAAGCACAGCATCAATAAATGTACCATTTTCTTAACATTTTACAAAATTATTTACGCAAGTGCGGTAAATACACCTACTCCAGCATCTTAAGTCCTGGACCAAAAGTAATAAAACAGAAAGATGGCCAATATAGTATACTAATTTTGTACCAAACTTCATCTTCCCCCGTTAACGGTAAGCCAAGAAATCTCAAGTACCGCATAGCATCATTTTAAGATGAAAAAATCGCACTTTAAGATGCTTAACACCCCATTGGCACGCCCCCATTACTCCTATCCAATCAATTATGGTCGGAATATCGAGAGGGGCGGCGAAGGTATTTTATCAAAAATTAATAATTATCCTCCTATTATTAGGAAAAGCACAGCATCAATAAATGTACCATTTTCTTAACATTTTACAAAATTATTTACGCAAGTGCGGTAAATACACCTACTCCAGCATCTTAAGTCCTGGACCAAAAGTAATAAAACAGAAAGATGGCCAATATAGTATACTAATTTTGTACCAAACTTCATCTTCCCCCGTTAACGGTAAGCCAAGAAATCTCAAGTACCGCATAGCATCATTTTAAGATGAAAAAATCGCACTTTAAGATGCTTAACACCCCATTGGCACGCCCCCATTACTCCTATCCAATCAATTATGGTCGGAATATCGAGAGGGGCGGCGAAGGTATTTTATCAAAAATTAATAATTATCCTCCTATTATTAGGAAAAGCACAGCATCAATAAATGTACCATTTTCTTAACATTTTACAAAATTATTTACGCAAGTGCGGTAAATACACCTACTCCAGCATCTTAAGTCCTGGACCAAAAGTAATAAAACAGAAAGATTGCCAATATAGTATACTAATTTTGTACCAAACTTCATCTTCCCCCGTTAACGGTAAGCCAAGAAATCTCAAGTACCGCATAGCATCATTTTAAGATGAAAAAATCGCACTTCAAGATGCTTAACACCCCATTGGCACGCCCCCATTACTCCTATCCAATCAATTATGGTCGGAATATCGAGAGGGGCGGCGAAGGTATTTTATCAAAAATTAATAATTATCCTCCTATTATTAGGAAAAGCACAGCATCAATAAATGTACCATTTTCTTAACATTTTACAAAATTATTTACGCAAGTGCGGTAAATACACCTACTCCAGCATCTTAAGTCCTGGACCAAAAGTAATAAAACAGAAAGATGGCCAATATAGTATACTAATTTTGTACCAAACTTCATCTTCCCCCGTTAACGGTAAGCCAAGAAATCTCAAGTACCGCATAGCATCATTTTAAGATGAAAAAATCGCACTTTAAGATGCTTAACACCCCATTGGCACGCCCCCATTACTCCTATCCAATCAATTATGGTCGGAATATCGAGAGGGGCGGCGAAGGTATTTTATCAAAAATTAATAATTATCCTCCTATTATTAGGAAAAGCACAGCATCAATAAATGTACCATTTTCTTAACATTTTACAAAATTATTTACGCAAGTGCGGTAAATACACCTACTCCAGCATCTTAAGTCCTGGACCAAAAGTAATAAAACAGAAAGATTGCCAATATAGTATACTAATTTTGTACCAAACTTCATCTTCCCCCGTTAACGGTAAGCCAAGAAATCTCAAGTACCGCATAGCATCATTTTAAGATGAAAAAATCGCACTTCAAGATGCTTAACACCCCATTGGCACGCCCCCATTACTCCTATCCAATCAATTATGGTCGGAATATCGAGAGGGGCGGCGAAGGTATTTTATCAAAAATTAATAATTATCCTCCTATTATTAGGAAAAGCACAGCATCAATAAATGTACCATTTTCTTAACATTTTACAAAATTATTTACGCAAGTGCGGTAAATACACCTACTCCAGCATCTTAAGTCCTGGACCAAAAGTAATAAAACAGAAAGATTGCCAATATAGTATACTAATTTTGTACCAAACTTCATCTTCCCCCGTTAACGGTAAGCCAAGAAATCTCAAGTACCGCATAGCATCATTTTAAGATGAAAAAATCGCACTTCAAGATGCTTAACACCCCATTGGCACGCCCCCATTACTCCTATCCAATCAATTATGGTCGGAATATCGAGAGGGGCGGCGAAGGTATTTTATCAAAAATTAATAATTATCCTCCTATTATTAGGAAAAGCACAGCATCAATAAATGTACCATTTTCTTAACATTTTACAAAATTATTTACGCAAGTGCGGTAAATACACCTACTCCAGCATCTTAAGTCCTGGACCAAAAGTAATAAAACAGAAAGATTGCCAATATAGTATACTAATTTTGTACCAAACTTCATCTTCCCCCGTTAACGGTAAGCCAAGAAATCTCAAGTACCGCATAGCATCATTTTAAGATGAAAAAATCGCACTTCAAGATGCTTAACACCCCATTGGCACGCCCCCATTACTCCTATCCAATCAATTATGGTCGGAATATCGAGAGGGGCGGCGAAGGTATTTTATCAAAAATTAATAATTATCCTCCTATTATTAGGAAAAGCACAGCATCAATAAATGTACCATTTTCTTAACATTTTACAAAATTATTTACGCAAGTGCGGTAAATACACCTACTCCAGCATCTTAAGTCCTGGACCAAAAGTAATAAAACAGAAAGATTGCCAATATAGTATACTAATTTTGTACCAAACTTCATCTTCCCCCGTTAACGGTAAGCCAAGAAATCTCAAGTACCGCATAGCATCATTTTAAGATGAAAAAATCGCACTTCAAGATGCTTAACACCCCATTGGCACGCCCCCATTACTCCTATCCAATCAATTATGGTCGGAATATCGAGAGGGGCGGCGAAGGTATTTTATCAAAAATTAATAATTATCCTCCTATTATTAGGAAAAGCACAGCATCAATAAATGTACCATTTTCTTAACATTTTACAAAATTATTTACGCAAGTGCGGTAAATACACCTACTCCAGCATCTTAAGTCCTGGACCAAAAGTAATAAAACAGAAAGATGGCCAATATAGTATACTAATTTTGTACCAAACTTCATCTTCCCCCGTTAACGGTAAGCCAAGAAATCTCAAGTACCGCATAGCATCATTTTAAGATGAAAAAATCGCACTTTAAGATGCTTAACACCCCATTGGCACGCCCCCATTACTCCTATCCAATCAATTATGGTCGGAATATCGAGAGGGGCGGCGAAGGTATTTTATCAAAAATTAATAATTATCCTCCTATTATTAGGAAAAGCACAGCATCAATAAATGTACCATTTTCTTAACATTTTACAAAATTATTTACGCAAGTGCGGTAAATACACCTACTCCAGCATCTTAAGTCCTGGACCAAAAGTAATAAAACAGAAAGATGGCCAATATAGTATACTAATTTTGTACCAAACTTCATCTTCCCCCGTTAACGGTAAGCCAAGAAATCTCAAGTACCGCATAGCATCATTTTAAGATGAAAAAATCGCACTTTAAGATGCTTAACACCCCATTGGCACGCCCCCATTACTCCTATCCAATCAATTATGGTCGGAATATCGAGAGGGGCGGCGAAGGTATTTTATCAAAAATTAATAATTATCCTCCTATTATTAGGAAAAGCACAGCATCAATAAATGTACCATTTTCTTAACATTTTACAAAATTATTTACGCAAGTGCGGTAAATACACCTACTCCAGCATCTTAAGTCCTGGACCAAAAGTAATAAAACAGAAAGATGGCCAATATAGTATACTAATTTTGTACCAAACTTCATCTTCCCCCGTTAACGGTAAGCCAAGAAATCTCAAGTACCGCATAGCATCATTTTAAGATGAAAAAATCGCACTTTAAGATGCTTAACACCCCATTGGCACGCCCCCATTACTCCTATCCAATCAATTATGGTCGGAATATCGAGAGGGGCGGCGAAGGTATTTTATCAAAAATTAATAATTATCCTCCTATTATTAGGAAAAGCACAGCATCAATAAATGTACCATTTTCTTAACATTTTACAAAATTATTTACGCAAGTGCGGTAAATACACCTACTCCAGCATCTTAAGTCCTGGACCAAAAGTAATAAAACAGAAAGATGGCCAATATAGTATACTAATTTTGTACCAAACTTCATCTTCCCCCGTTAACGGTAAGCCAAGAAATCTCAAGTACCGCATAGCATCATTTTAAGATGAAAAAATCGCACTTTAAGATGCTTAACACCCCATTGGCACGCCCCCATTACTCCTATCCAATCAATTATGGTCGGAATATCGAGAGGGGCGGCGAAGGTATTTTATCAAAAATTAATAATTATCCTCCTATTATTAGGAAAAGCACAGCATCAATAAATGTACCATTTTCTTAACATTTTACAAAATTATTTACGCAAGTGCGGTAAATACACCTACTCCAGCATCTTAAGTCCTGGACCAAAAGTAATAAAACAGAAAGATGGCCAATATAGTATACTAATTTTGTACCAAACTTCATCTTCCCCCGTTAACGGTAAGCCAAGAAATCTCAAGTACCGCATAGCATCATTTTAAGATGAAAAAATCGCACTTTAAGATGCTTAACACCCCATTGGCACGCCCCCATTACTCCTATCCAATCAATTATGGTCGGAATATCGAGAGGGGCGGCGAAGGTATTTTATCAAAAATTAATAATTATCCTCCTATTATTAGGAAAAGCACAGCATCAATAAATGTACCATTTTCTTAACATTTTACAAAATTATTTACGCAAGTGCGGTAAATACACCTACTCCAGCATCTTAAGTCCTGGACCAAAAGTAATAAAACAGAAAGATTGCCAATATAGTATACTAATTTTGTACCAAACTTCATCTTCCCCCGTTAACGGTAAGCCAAGAAATCTCAAGTACCGCATAGCATCATTTTAAGATGAAAAAATCGCACTTCAAGATGCTTAACACCCCATTGGCACGCCCCCATTACTCCTATCCAATCAATTATGGTCGGAATATCGAGAGGGGCGGCGAAGGTATTTTATCAAAAATTAATAATTATCCTCCTATTATTAGGAAAAGCACAGCATCAATAAATGTACCATTTTCTTAACATTTTACAAAATTATTTACGCAAGTGCGGTAAATACACCTACTCCAGCATCTTAAGTCCTGGACCAAAAGTAATAAAACAGAAAGATGGCCAATATAGTATACTAATTTTGTACCAAACTTCATCTTCCCCCGTTAACGGTAAGCCAAGAAATCTCAAGTACCGCATAGCATCATTTTAAGATGAAAAAATCGCACTTTAAGATGCTTAACACCCCATTGGCACGCCCCCATTACTCCTATCCAATCAATTATGGTCGGAATATCGAGAGGGGCGGCGAAGGTATTTTATCAAAAATTAATAATTATCCTCCTATTATTAGGAAAAGCACAGCATCAATAAATGTACCATTTTCTTAACATTTTACAAAATTATTTACGCAAGTGCGGTAAATACACCTACTCCAGCATCTTAAGTCCTGGACCAAAAGTAATAAAACAGAAAGATTGCCAATATAGTATACTAATTTTGTACCAAACTTCATCTTCCCCCGTTAACGGTAAGCCAAGAAATCTCAAGTACCGCATAGCATCATTTTAAGATGAAAAAATCGCACTTCAAGATGCTTAACACCCCATTGGCACGCCCCCATTACTCCTATCCAATCAATTATGGTCGGAATATCGAGAGGGGCGGCGAAGGTATTTTATCAAAAATTAATAATTATCCTCCTATTATTAGGAAAAGCACAGCATCAATAAATGTACCATTTTCTTAACATTTTACAAAATTATTTACGCAAGTGCGGTAAATACACCTACTCCAGCATCTTAAGTCCTGGACCAAAAGTAATAAAACAGAAAGATTGCCAATATAGTATACTAATTTTGTACCAAACTTCATCTTCCCCCGTTAACGGTAAGCCAAGAAATCTCAAGTACCGCATAGCATCATTTTAAGATGAAAAAATCGCACTTCAAGATGCTTAACACCCCATTGGCACGCCCCCATTACTCCTATCCAATCAATTATGGTCGGAATATCGAGAGGGGCGGCGAAGGTATTTTATCAAAAATTAATAATTATCCTCCTATTATTAGGAAAAGCACAGCATCAATAAATGTACCATTTTCTTAACATTTTACAAAATTATTTACGCAAGTGCGGTAAATACACCTACTCCAGCATCTTAAGTCCTGGACCAAAAGTAATAAAACAGAAAGATGGCCAATATAGTATACTAATTTTGTACCAAACTTCATCTTCCCCCGTTAACGGTAAGCCAAGAAATCTCAAGTACCGCATAGCATCATTTTAAGATGAAAAAATCGCACTTTAAGATGCTTAACACCCCATTGGCACGCCCCCATTACTCCTATCCAATCAATTATGGTCGGAATATCGAGAGGGGCGGCGAAGGTATTTTATCAAAAATTAATAATTATCCTCCTATTATTAGGAAAAGCACAGCATCAATAAATGTACCATTTTCTTAACATTTTACAAAATTATTTACGCAAGTGCGGTAAATACACCTACTCCAGCATCTTAAGTCCTGGACCAAAAGTAATAAAACAGAAAGATTGCCAATATAGTATACTAATTTTGTACCAAACTTCATCTTCCCCCGTTAACGGTAAGCCAAGAAATCTCAAGTACCGCATAGCATCATTTTAAGATGAAAAAATCGCACTTCAAGATGCTTAACACCCCATTGGCACGCCCCCATTACTCCTATCCAATCAATTATGGTCGGAATATCGAGAGGGGCGGCGAAGGTATTTTATCAAAAATTAATAATTATCCTCCTATTATTAGGAAAAGCACAGCATCAATAAATGTACCATTTTCTTAACATTTTACAAAATTATTTACGCAAGTGCGGTAAATACACCTACTCCAGCATCTTAAGTCCTGGACCAAAAGTAATAAAACAGAAAGATGGCCAATATAGTATACTAATTTTGTACCAAACTTCATCTTCCCCCGTTAACGGTAAGCCAAGAAATCTCAAGTACCGCATAGCATCATTTTAAGATGAAAAAATCGCACTTTAAGATGCTTAACACCCCATTGGCACGCCCCCATTACTCCTATCCAATCAATTATGGTCGGAATATCGAGAGGGGCGGCGAAGGTATTTTATCAAAAATTAATAATTATCCTCCTATTATTAGGAAAAGCACAGCATCAATAAATGTACCATTTTCTTAACATTTTACAAAATTATTTACGCAAGTGCGGTAAATACACCTACTCCAGCATCTTAAGTCCTGGACCAAAAGTAATAAAACAGAAAGATTGCCAATATAGTATACTAATTTTGTACCAAACTTCATCTTCCCCCGTTAACGGTAAGCCAAGAAATCTCAAGTACCGCATAGCATCATTTTAAGATGAAAAAATCGCACTTCAAGATGCTTAACACCCCATTGGCACGCCCCCATTACTCCTATCCAATCAATTATGGTCGGAATATCGAGAGGGGCGGCGAAGGTATTTTATCAAAAATTAATAATTATCCTCCTATTATTAGGAAAAGCACAGCATCAATAAATGTACCATTTTCTTAACATTTTACAAAATTATTTACGCAAGTGCGGTAAATACACCTACTCCAGCATCTTAAGTCCTGGACCAAAAGTAATAAAACAGAAAGATGGCCAATATAGTATACTAATTTTGTACCAAACTTCATCTTCCCCCGTTAACGGTAAGCCAAGAAATCTCAAGTACCGCATAGCATCATTTTAAGATGAAAAAATCGCACTTTAAGATGCTTAACACCCCATTGGCACGCCCCCATTACTCCTATCCAATCAATTATGGTCGGAATATCGAGAGGGGCGGCGAAGGTATTTTATCAAAAATTAATAATTATCCTCCTATTATTAGGAAAAGCACAGCATCAATAAATGTACCATTTTCTTAACATTTTACAAAATTATTTACGCAAGTGCGGTAAATACACCTACTCCAGCATCTTAAGTCCTGGACCAAAAGTAATAAAACAGAAAGATTGCCAATATAGTATACTAATTTTGTACCAAACTTCATCTTCCCCCGTTAACGGTAAGCCAAGAAATCTCAAGTACCGCATAGCATCATTTTAAGATGAAAAAATCGCACTTCAAGATGCTTAACACCCCATTGGCACGCCCCCATTACTCCTATCCAATCAATTATGGTCGGAATATCGAGAGGGGCGGCGAAGGTATTTTATCAAAAATTAATAATTATCCTCCTATTATTAGGAAAAGCACAGCATCAATAAATGTACCATTTTCTTAACATTTTACAAAATTATTTACGCAAGTGCGGTAAATACACCTACTCCAGCATCTTAAGTCCTGGACCAAAAGTAATAAAACAGAAAGATGGCCAATATAGTATACTAATTTTGTACCAAACTTCATCTTCCCCCGTTAACGGTAAGCCAAGAAATCTCAAGTACCGCATAGCATCATTTTAAGATGAAAAAATCGCACTTTAAGATGCTTAACACCCCATTGGCACGCCCCCATTACTCCTATCCAATCAATTATGGTCGGAATATCGAGAGGGGCGGCGAAGGTATTTTATCAAAAATTAATAATTATCCTCCTATTATTAGGAAAAGCACAGCATCAATAAATGTACCATTTTCTTAACATTTTACAAAATTATTTACGCAAGTGCGGTAAATACACCTACTCCAGCATCTTAAGTCCTGGACCAAAAGTAATAAAACAGAAAGATGGCCAATATAGTATACTAATTTTGTACCAAACTTCATCTTCCCCCGTTAACGGTAAGCCAAGAAATCTCAAGTACCGCATAGCATCATTTTAAGATGAAAAAATCGCACTTTAAGATGCTTAACACCCCATTGGCACGCCCCCATTACTCCTATCCAATCAATTATGGTCGGAATATCGAGAGGGGCGGCGAAGGTATTTTATCAAAAATTAATAATTATCCTCCTATTATTAGGAAAAGCACAGCATCAATAAATGTACCATTTTCTTAACATTTTACAAAATTATTTACGCAAGTGCGGTAAATACACCTACTCCAGCATCTTAAGTCCTGGACCAAAAGTAATAAAACAGAAAGATGGCCAATATAGTATACTAATTTTGTACCAAACTTCATCTTCCCCCGTTAACGGTAAGCCAAGAAATCTCAAGTACCGCATAGCATCATTTTAAGATGAAAAAATCGCACTTTAAGATGCTTAACACCCCATTGGCACGCCCCCATTACTCCTATCCAATCAATTATGGTCGGAATATCGAGAGGGGCGGCGAAGGTATTTTATCAAAAATTAATAATTATCCTCCTATTATTAGGAAAAGCACAGCATCAATAAATGTACCATTTTCTTAACATTTTACAAAATTATTTACGCAAGTGCGGTAAATACACCTACTCCAGCATCTTAAGTCCTGGACCAAAAGTAATAAAACAGAAAGATGGCCAATATAGTATACTAATTTTGTACCAAACTTCATCTTCCCCCGTTAACGGTAAGCCAAGAAATCTCAAGTACCGCATAGCATCATTTTAAGATGAAAAAATCGCACTTTAAGATGCTTAACACCCCATTGGCACGCCCCCATTACTCCTATCCAATCAATTATGGTCGGAATATCGAGAGGGGCGGCGAAGGTATTTTATCAAAAATTAATAATTATCCTCCTATTATTAGGAAAAGCACAGCATCAATAAATGTACCATTTTCTTAACATTTTACAAAATTATTTACGCAAGTGCGGTAAATACACCTACTCCAGCATCTTAAGTCCTGGACCAAAAGTAATAAAACAGAAAGATTGCCAATATAGTATACTAATTTTGTACCAAACTTCATCTTCCCCCGTTAACGGTAAGCCAAGAAATCTCAAGTACCGCATAGCATCATTTTAAGATGAAAAAATCGCACTTCAAGATGCTTAACACCCCATTGGCACGCCCCCATTACTCCTATCCAATCAATTATGGTCGGAATATCGAGAGGGGCGGCGAAGGTATTTTATCAAAAATTAATAATTATCCTCCTATTATTAGGAAAAGCACAGCATCAATAAATGTACCATTTTCTTAACATTTTACAAAATTATTTACGCAAGTGCGGTAAATACACCTACTCCAGCATCTTAAGTCCTGGACCAAAAGTAATAAAACAGAAAGATGGCCAATATAGTATACTAATTTTGTACCAAACTTCATCTTCCCCCGTTAACGGTAAGCCAAGAAATCTCAAGTACCGCATAGCATCATTTTAAGATGAAAAAATCGCACTTTAAGATGCTTAACACCCCATTGGCACGCCCCCATTACTCCTATCCAATCAATTATGGTCGGAATATCGAGAGGGGCGGCGAAGGTATTTTATCAAAAATTAATAATTATCCTCCTATTATTAGGAAAAGCACAGCATCAATAAATGTACCATTTTCTTAACATTTTACAAAATTATTTACGCAAGTGCGGTAAATACACCTACTCCAGCATCTTAAGTCCTGGACCAAAAGTAATAAAACAGAAAGATTGCCAATATAGTATACTAATTTTGTACCAAACTTCATCTTCCCCCGTTAACGGTAAGCCAAGAAATCTCAAGTACCGCATAGCATCATTTTAAGATGAAAAAATCGCACTTCAAGATGCTTAACACCCCATTGGCACGCCCCCATTACTCCTATCCAATCAATTATGGTCGGAATATCGAGAGGGGCGGCGAAGGTATTTTATCAAAAATTAATAATTATCCTCCTATTATTAGGAAAAGCACAGCATCAATAAATGTACCATTTTCTTAACATTTTACAAAATTATTTACGCAAGTGCGGTAAATACACCTACTCCAGCATCTTAAGTCCTGGACCAAAAGTAATAAAACAGAAAGATTGCCAATATAGTATACTAATTTTGTACCAAACTTCATCTTCCCCCGTTAACGGTAAGCCAAGAAATCTCAAGTACCGCATAGCATCATTTTAAGATGAAAAAATCGCACTTCAAGATGCTTAACACCCCATTGGCACGCCCCCATTACTCCTATCCAATCAATTATGGTCGGAATATCGAGAGGGGCGGCGAAGGTATTTTATCAAAAATTAATAATTATCCTCCTATTATTAGGAAAAGCACAGCATCAATAAATGTACCATTTTCTTAACATTTTACAAAATTATTTACGCAAGTGCGGTAAATACACCTACTCCAGCATCTTAAGTCCTGGACCAAAAGTAATAAAACAGAAAGATTGCCAATATAGTATACTAATTTTGTACCAAACTTCATCTTCCCCCGTTAACGGTAAGCCAAGAAATCTCAAGTACCGCATAGCATCATTTTAAGATGAAAAAATCGCACTTCAAGATGCTTAACACCCCATTGGCACGCCCCCATTACTCCTATCCAATCAATTATGGTCGGAATATCGAGAGGGGCGGCGAAGGTATTTTATCAAAAATTAATAATTATCCTCCTATTATTAGGAAAAGCACAGCATCAATAAATGTACCATTTTCTTAACATTTTACAAAATTATTTACGCAAGTGCGGTAAATACACCTACTCCAGCATCTTAAGTCCTGGACCAAAAGTAATAAAACAGAAAGATTGCCAATATAGTATACTAATTTTGTACCAAACTTCATCTTCCCCCGTTAACGGTAAGCCAAGAAATCTCAAGTACCGCATAGCATCATTTTAAGATGAAAAAATCGCACTTCAAGATGCTTAACACCCCATTGGCACGCCCCCATTACTCCTATCCAATCAATTATGGTCGGAATATCGAGAGGGGCGGCGAAGGTATTTTATCAAAAATTAATAATTATCCTCCTATTATTAGGAAAAGCACAGCATCAATAAATGTACCATTTTCTTAACATTTTACAAAATTATTTACGCAAGTGCGGTAAATACACCTACTCCAGCATCTTAAGTCCTGGACCAAAAGTAATAAAACAGAAAGATGGCCAATATAGTATACTAATTTTGTACCAAACTTCATCTTCCCCCGTTAACGGTAAGCCAAGAAATCTCAAGTACCGCATAGCATCATTTTAAGATGAAAAAATCGCACTTTAAGATGCTTAACACCCCATTGGCACGCCCCCATTACTCCTATCCAATCAATTATGGTCGGAATATCGAGAGGGGCGGCGAAGGTATTTTATCAAAAATTAATAATTATCCTCCTATTATTAGGAAAAGCACAGCATCAATAAATGTACCATTTTCTTAACATTTTACAAAATTATTTACGCAAGTGCGGTAAATACACCTACTCCAGCATCTTAAGTCCTGGACCAAAAGTAATAAAACAGAAAGATGGCCAATATAGTATACTAATTTTGTACCAAACTTCATCTTCCCCCGTTAACGGTAAGCCAAGAAATCTCAAGTACCGCATAGCATCATTTTAAGATGAAAAAATCGCACTTTAAGATGCTTAACACCCCATTGGCACGCCCCCATTACTCCTATCCAATCAATTATGGTCGGAATATCGAGAGGGGCGGCGAAGGTATTTTATCAAAAATTAATAATTATCCTCCTATTATTAGGAAAAGCACAGCATCAATAAATGTACCATTTTCTTAACATTTTACAAAATTATTTACGCAAGTGCGGTAAATACACCTACTCCAGCATCTTAAGTCCTGGACCAAAAGTAATAAAACAGAAAGATGGCCAATATAGTATACTAATTTTGTACCAAACTTCATCTTCCCCCGTTAACGGTAAGCCAAGAAATCTCAAGTACCGCATAGCATCATTTTAAGATGAAAAAATCGCACTTTAAGATGCTTAACACCCCATTGGCACGCCCCCATTACTCCTATCCAATCAATTATGGTCGGAATATCGAGAGGGGCGGCGAAGGTATTTTATCAAAAATTAATAATTATCCTCCTATTATTAGGAAAAGCACAGCATCAATAAATGTACCATTTTCTTAACATTTTACAAAATTATTTACGCAAGTGCGGTAAATACACCTACTCCAGCATCTTAAGTCCTGGACCAAAAGTAATAAAACAGAAAGATTGCCAATATAGTATACTAATTTTGTACCAAACTTCATCTTCCCCCGTTAACGGTAAGCCAAGAAATCTCAAGTACCGCATAGCATCATTTTAAGATGAAAAAATCGCACTTCAAGATGCTTAACACCCCATTGGCACGCCCCCATTACTCCTATCCAATCAATTATGGTCGGAATATCGAGAGGGGCGGCGAAGGTATTTTATCAAAAATTAATAATTATCCTCCTATTATTAGGAAAAGCACAGCATCAATAAATGTACCATTTTCTTAACATTTTACAAAATTATTTACGCAAGTGCGGTAAATACACCTACTCCAGCATCTTAAGTCCTGGACCAAAAGTAATAAAACAGAAAGATGGCCAATATAGTATACTAATTTTGTACCAAACTTCATCTTCCCCCGTTAACGGTAAGCCAAGAAATCTCAAGTACCGCATAGCATCATTTTAAGATGAAAAAATCGCACTTTAAGATGCTTAACACCCCATTGGCACGCCCCCATTACTCCTATCCAATCAATTATGGTCGGAATATCGAGAGGGGCGGCGAAGGTATTTTATCAAAAATTAATAATTATCCTCCTATTATTAGGAAAAGCACAGCATCAATAAATGTACCATTTTCTTAACATTTTACAAAATTATTTACGCAAGTGCGGTAAATACACCTACTCCAGCATCTTAAGTCCTGGACCAAAAGTAATAAAACAGAAAGATTGCCAATATAGTATACTAATTTTGTACCAAACTTCATCTTCCCCCGTTAACGGTAAGCCAAGAAATCTCAAGTACCGCATAGCATCATTTTAAGATGAAAAAATCGCACTTCAAGATGCTTAACACCCCATTGGCACGCCCCCATTACTCCTATCCAATCAATTATGGTCGGAATATCGAGAGGGGCGGCGAAGGTATTTTATCAAAAATTAATAATTATCCTCCTATTATTAGGAAAAGCACAGCATCAATAAATGTACCATTTTCTTAACATTTTACAAAATTATTTACGCAAGTGCGGTAAATACACCTACTCCAGCATCTTAAGTCCTGGACCAAAAGTAATAAAACAGAAAGATTGCCAATATAGTGTACTAATTTTGTACCAAACTTCATCTTCCCCCGTTAACGGTAAGCCAAGAAATCTCAAGTACCGCATAGCATCATTTTAAGATGAAAAAATCGCACTTCAAGATGCTTAACACCCCATTGGCACGCCCCCATTACTCCTATCCAATCAATTATGGTCGGAATATCGAGAGGGGCGGCGAAGGTATTTTATCAAAAATTAATAATTATCCTCCTATTATTAGGAAAAGCACAGCATCAATAAATGTACCATTTTCTTAACATTTTACAAAATTATTTACGCAAGTGCGGTAAATACACCTACTCCAGCATCTTAAGTCCTGGACCAAAAGTAATAAAACAGAAAGATGGCCAATATAGTATACTAATTTTGTACCAAACTTCATCTTCCCCCGTTAACGGTAAGCCAAGAAATCTCAAGTACCGCATAGCATCATTTTAAGATGAAAAAATCGCACTTTAAGATGCTTAACACCCCATTGGCACGCCCCCATTACTCCTATCCAATCAATTATGGTCGGAATATCGAGAGGGGCGGCGAAGGTATTTTATCAAAAATTAATAATTATCCTCCTATTATTAGGAAAAGCACAGCATCAATAAATGTACCATTTTCTTAACATTTTACAAAATTATTTACGCAAGTGCGGTAAATACACCTACTCCAGCATCTTAAGTCCTGGACCAAAAGTAATAAAACAGAAAGATTGCCAATATAGTATACTAATTTTGTACCAAACTTCATCTTCCCCCGTTAACGGTAAGCCAAGAAATCTCAAGTACCGCATAGCATCATTTTAAGATGAAAAAATCGCACTTCAAGATGCTTAACACCCCATTGGCACGCCCCCATTACTCCTATCCAATCAATTATGGTCGGAATATCGAGAGGGGCGGCGAAGGTATTTTATCAAAAATTAATAATTATCCTCCTATTATTAGGAAAAGCACAGCATCAATAAATGTACCATTTTCTTAACATTTTACAAAATTATTTACGCAAGTGCGGTAAATACACCTACTCCAGCATCTTAAGTCCTGGACCAAAAGTAATAAAACAGAAAGATTGCCAATATAGTATACTAATTTTGTACCAAACTTCATCTTCCCCCGTTAACGGTAAGCCAAGAAATCTCAAGTACCGCATAGCATCATTTTAAGATGAAAAAATCGCACTTCAAGATGCTTAACACCCCATTGGCACGCCCCCATTACTCCTATCCAATCAATTATGGTCGGAATATCGAGAGGGGCGGCGAAGGTATTTTATCAAAAATTAATAATTATCCTCCTATTATTAGGAAAAGCACAGCATCAATAAATGTACCATTTTCTTAACATTTTACAAAATTATTTACGCAAGTGCGGTAAATACACCTACTCCAGCATCTTAAGTCCTGGACCAAAAGTAATAAAACAGAAAGATGGCCAATATAGTATACTAATTTTGTACCAAACTTCATCTTCCCCCGTTAACGGTAAGCCAAGAAATCTCAAGTACCGCATAGCATCATTTTAAGATGAAAAAATCGCACTTTAAGATGCTTAACACCCCATTGGCACGCCCCCATTACTCCTATCCAATCAATTATGGTCGGAATATCGAGAGGGGCGGCGAAGGTATTTTATCAAAAATTAATAATTATCCTCCTATTATTAGGAAAAGCACAGCATCAATAAATGTACCATTTTCTTAACATTTTACAAAATTATTTACGCAAGTGCGGTAAATACACCTACTCCAGCATCTTAAGTCCTGGACCAAAAGTAATAAAACAGAAAGATGGCCAATATAGTATACTAATTTTGTACCAAACTTCATCTTCCCCCGTTAACGGTAAGCCAAGAAATCTCAAGTACCGCATAGCATCATTTTAAGATGAAAAAATCGCACTTTAAGATGCTTAACACCCCATTGGCACGCCCCCATTACTCCTATCCAATCAATTATGGTCGGAATATCGAGAGGGGCGGCGAAGGTATTTTATCAAAAATTAATAATTATCCTCCTATTATTAGGAAAAGCACAGCATCAATAAATGTACCATTTTCTTAACATTTTACAAAATTATTTACGCAAGTGCGGTAAATACACCTACTCCAGCATCTTAAGTCCTGGACCAAAAGTAATAAAACAGAAAGATGGCCAATATAGTATACTAATTTTGTACCAAACTTCATCTTCCCCCGTTAACGGTAAGCCAAGAAATCTCAAGTACCGCATAGCATCATTTTAAGATGAAAAAATCGCACTTTAAGATGCTTAACACCCCATTGGCACGCCCCCATTACTCCTATCCAATCAATTATGGTCGGAATATCGAGAGGGGCGGCGAAGGTATTTTATCAAAAATTAATAATTATCCTCCTATTATTAGGAAAAGCACAGCATCAATAAATGTACCATTTTCTTAACATTTTACAAAATTATTTACGCAAGTGCGGTAAATACACCTACTCCAGCATCTTAAGTCCTGGACCAAAAGTAATAAAACAGAAAGATGGCCAATATAGTATACTAATTTTGTACCAAACTTCATCTTCCCCCGTTAACGGTAAGCCAAGAAATCTCAAGTACCGCATAGCATCATTTTAAGATGAAAAAATCGCACTTTAAGATGCTTAACACCCCATTGGCACGCCCCCATTACTCCTATCCAATCAATTATGGTCGGAATATCGAGAGGGGCGGCGAAGGTATTTTATCAAAAATTAATAATTATCCTCCTATTATTAGGAAAAGCACAGCATCAATAAATGTACCATTTTCTTAACATTTTACAAAATTATTTACGCAAGTGCGGTAAATACACCTACTCCAGCATCTTAAGTCCTGGACCAAAAGTAATAAAACAGAAAGATGGCCAATATAGTATACTAATTTTGTACCAAACTTCATCTTCCCCCGTTAACGGTAAGCCAAGAAATCTCAAGTACCGCATAGCATCATTTTAAGATGAAAAAATCGCACTTTAAGATGCTTAACACCCCATTGGCACGCCCCCATTACTCCTATCCAATCAATTATGGTCGGAATATCGAGAGGGGCGGCGAAGGTATTTTATCAAAAATTAATAATTATCCTCCTATTATTAGGAAAAGCACAGCATCAATAAATGTACCATTTTCTTAACATTTTACAAAATTATTTACGCAAGTGCGGTAAATACACCTACTCCAGCATCTTAAGTCCTGGACCAAAAGTAATAAAACAGAAAGATTGCCAATATAGTATACTAATTTTGTACCAAACTTCATCTTCCCCCGTTAACGGTAAGCCAAGAAATCTCAAGTACCGCATAGCATCATTTTAAGATGAAAAAATCGCACTTCAAGATGCTTAACACCCCATTGGCACGCCCCCATTACTCCTATCCAATCAATTATGGTCGGAATATCGAGAGGGGCGGCGAAGGTATTTTATCAAAAATTAATAATTATCCTCCTATTATTAGGAAAAGCACAGCATCAATAAATGTACCATTTTCTTAACATTTTACAAAATTATTTACGCAAGTGCGGTAAATACACCTACTCCAGCATCTTAAGTCCTGGACCAAAAGTAATAAAACAGAAAGATGGCCAATATAGTATACTAATTTTGTACCAAACTTCATCTTCCCCCGTTAACGGTAAGCCAAGAAATCTCAAGTACCGCATAGCATCATTTTAAGATGAAAAAATCGCACTTTAAGATGCTTAACACCCCATTGGCACGCCCCCATTACTCCTATCCAATCAATTATGGTCGGAATATCGAGAGGGGCGGCGAAGGTATTTTATCAAAAATTAATAATTATCCTCCTATTATTAGGAAAAGCACAGCATCAATAAATGTACCATTTTCTTAACATTTTACAAAATTATTTACGCAAGTGCGGTAAATACACCTACTCCAGCATCTTAAGTCCTGGACCAAAAGTAATAAAACAGAAAGATTGCCAATATAGTATACTAATTTTGTACCAAACTTCATCTTCCCCCGTTAACGGTAAGCCAAGAAATCTCAAGTACCGCATAGCATCATTTTAAGATGAAAAAATCGCACTTCAAGATGCTTAACACCCCATTGGCACGCCCCCATTACTCCTATCCAATCAATTATGGTCGGAATATCGAGAGGGGCGGCGAAGGTATTTTATCAAAAATTAATAATTATCCTCCTATTATTAGGAAAAGCACAGCATCAATAAATGTACCATTTTCTTAACATTTTACAAAATTATTTACGCAAGTGCGGTAAATACACCTACTCCAGCATCTTAAGTCCTGGACCAAAAGTAATAAAACAGAAAGATTGCCAATATAGTATACTAATTTTGTACCAAACTTCATCTTCCCCCGTTAACGGTAAGCCAAGAAATCTCAAGTACCGCATAGCATCATTTTAAGATGAAAAAATCGCACTTCAAGATGCTTAACACCCCATTGGCACGCCCCCATTACTCCTATCCAATCAATTATGGTCGGAATATCGAGAGGGGCGGCGAAGGTATTTTATCAAAAATTAATAATTATCCTCCTATTATTAGGAAAAGCACAGCATCAATAAATGTACCATTTTCTTAACATTTTACAAAATTATTTACGCAAGTGCGGTAAATACACCTACTCCAGCATCTTAAGTCCTGGACCAAAAGTAATAAAACAGAAAGATTGCCAATATAGTATACTAATTTTGTACCAAACTTCATCTTCCCCCGTTAACGGTAAGCCAAGAAATCTCAAGTACCGCATAGCATCATTTTAAGATGAAAAAATCGCACTTCAAGATGCTTAACACCCCATTGGCACGCCCCCATTACTCCTATCCAATCAATTATGGTCGGAATATCGAGAGGGGCGGCGAAGGTATTTTATCAAAAATTAATAATTATCCTCCTATTATTAGGAAAAGCACAGCATCAATAAATGTACCATTTTCTTAACATTTTACAAAATTATTTACGCAAGTGCGGTAAATACACCTACTCCAGCATCTTAAGTCCTGGACCAAAAGTAATAAAACAGAAAGATTGCCAATATAGTATACTAATTTTGTACCAAACTTCATCTTCCCCCGTTAACGGTAAGCCAAGAAATCTCAAGTACCGCATAGCATCATTTTAAGATGAAAAAATCGCACTTCAAGATGCTTAACACCCCATTGGCACGCCCCCATTACTCCTATCCAATCAATTATGGTCGGAATATCGAGAGGGGCGGCGAAGGTATTTTATCAAAAATTAATAATTATCCTCCTATTATTAGGAAAAGCACAGCATCAATAAATGTACCATTTTCTTAACATTTTACAAAATTATTTACGCAAGTGCGGTAAATACACCTACTCCAGCATCTTAAGTCCTGGACCAAAAGTAATAAAACAGAAAGATGGCCAATATAGTATACTAATTTTGTACCAAACTTCATCTTCCCCCGTTAACGGTAAGCCAAGAAATCTCAAGTACCGCATAGCATCATTTTAAGATGAAAAAATCGCACTTTAAGATGCTTAACACCCCATTGGCACGCCCCCATTACTCCTATCCAATCAATTATGGTCGGAATATCGAGAGGGGCGGCGAAGGTATTTTATCAAAAATTAATAATTATCCTCCTATTATTAGGAAAAGCACAGCATCAATAAATGTACCATTTTCTTAACATTTTACAAAATTATTTACGCAAGTGCGGTAAATACACCTACTCCAGCATCTTAAGTCCTGGACCAAAAGTAATAAAACAGAAAGATGGCCAATATAGTATACTAATTTTGTACCAAACTTCATCTTCCCCCGTTAACGGTAAGCCAAGAAATCTCAAGTACCGCATAGCATCATTTTAAGATGAAAAAATCGCACTTTAAGATGCTTAACACCCCATTGGCACGCCCCCATTACTCCTATCCAATCAATTATGGTCGGAATATCGAGAGGGGCGGCGAAGGTATTTTATCAAAAATTAATAATTATCCTCCTATTATTAGGAAAAGCACAGCATCAATAAATGTACCATTTTCTTAACATTTTACAAAATTATTTACGCAAGTGCGGTAAATACACCTACTCCAGCATCTTAAGTCCTGGACCAAAAGTAATAAAACAGAAAGATGGCCAATATAGTATACTAATTTTGTACCAAACTTCATCTTCCCCCGTTAACGGTAAGCCAAGAAATCTCAAGTACCGCATAGCATCATTTTAAGATGAAAAAATCGCACTTTAAGATGCTTAACACCCCATTGGCACGCCCCCATTACTCCTATCCAATCAATTATGGTCGGAATATCGAGAGGGGCGGCGAAGGTATTTTATCAAAAATTAATAATTATCCTCCTATTATTAGGAAAAGCACAGCATCAATAAATGTACCATTTTCTTAACATTTTACAAAATTATTTACGCAAGTGCGGTAAATACACCTACTCCAGCATCTTAAGTCCTGGACCAAAAGTAATAAAACAGAAAGATGGCCAATATAGTATACTAATTTTGTACCAAACTTCATCTTCCCCCGTTAACGGTAAGCCAAGAAATCTCAAGTACCGCATAGCATCATTTTAAGATGAAAAAATCGCACTTTAAGATGCTTAACACCCCATTGGCACGCCCCCATTACTCCTATCCAATCAATTATGGTCGGAATATCGAGAGGGGCGGCGAAGGTATTTTATCAAAAATTAATAATTATCCTCCTATTATTAGGAAAAGCACAGCATCAATAAATGTACCATTTTCTTAACATTTTACAAAATTATTTACGCAAGTGCGGTAAATACACCTACTCCAGCATCTTAAGTCCTGGACCAAAAGTAATAAAACAGAAAGATGGCCAATATAGTATACTAATTTTGTACCAAACTTCATCTTCCCCCGTTAACGGTAAGCCAAGAAATCTCAAGTACCGCATAGCATCATTTTAAGATGAAAAAATCGCACTTTAAGATGCTTAACACCCCATTGGCACGCCCCCATTACTCCTATCCAATCAATTATGGTCGGAATATCGAGAGGGGCGGCGAAGGTATTTTATCAAAAATTAATAATTATCCTCCTATTATTAGGAAAAGCACAGCATCAATAAATGTACCATTTTCTTAACATTTTACAAAATTATTTACGCAAGTGCGGTAAATACACCTACTCCAGCATCTTAAGTCCTGGACCAAAAGTAATAAAACAGAAAGATTGCCAATATAGTATACTAATTTTGTACCAAACTTCATCTTCCCCCGTTAACGGTAAGCCAAGAAATCTCAAGTACCGCATAGCATCATTTTAAGATGAAAAAATCGCACTTCAAGATGCTTAACACCCCATTGGCACGCCCCCATTACTCCTATCCAATCAATTATGGTCGGAATATCGAGAGGGGCGGCGAAGGTATTTTATCAAAAATTAATAATTATCCTCCTATTATTAGGAAAAGCACAGCATCAATAAATGTACCATTTTCTTAACATTTTACAAAATTATTTACGCAAGTGCGGTAAATACACCTACTCCAGCATCTTAAGTCCTGGACCAAAAGTAATAAAACAGAAAGATGGCCAATATAGTATACTAATTTTGTACCAAACTTCATCTTCCCCCGTTAACGGTAAGCCAAGAAATCTCAAGTACCGCATAGCATCATTTTAAGATGAAAAAATCGCACTTTAAGATGCTTAACACCCCATTGGCACGCCCCCATTACTCCTATCCAATCAATTATGGTCGGAATATCGAGAGGGGCGGCGAAGGTATTTTATCAAAAATTAATAATTATCCTCCTATTATTAGGAAAAGCACAGCATCAATAAATGTACCATTTTCTTAACATTTTACAAAATTATTTACGCAAGTGCGGTAAATACACCTACTCCAGCATCTTAAGTCCTGGACCAAAAGTAATAAAACAGAAAGATTGCCAATATAGTATACTAATTTTGTACCAAACTTCATCTTCCCCCGTTAACGGTAAGCCAAGAAATCTCAAGTACCGCATAGCATCATTTTAAGATGAAAAAATCGCACTTCAAGATGCTTAACACCCCATTGGCACGCCCCCATTACTCCTATCCAATCAATTATGGTCGGAATATCGAGAGGGGCGGCGAAGGTATTTTATCAAAAATTAATAATTATCCTCCTATTATTAGGAAAAGCACAGCATCAATAAATGTACCATTTTCTTAACATTTTACAAAATTATTTACGCAAGTGCGGTAAATACACCTACTCCAGCATCTTAAGTCCTGGACCAAAAGTAATAAAACAGAAAGATTGCCAATATAGTATACTAATTTTGTACCAAACTTCATCTTCCCCCGTTAACGGTAAGCCAAGAAATCTCAAGTACCGCATAGCATCATTTTAAGATGAAAAAATCGCACTTCAAGATGCTTAACACCCCATTGGCACGCCCCCATTACTCCTATCCAATCAATTATGGTCGGAATATCGAGAGGGGCGGCGAAGGTATTTTATCAAAAATTAATAATTATCCTCCTATTATTAGGAAAAGCACAGCATCAATAAATGTACCATTTTCTTAACATTTTACAAAATTATTTACGCAAGTGCGGTAAATACACCTACTCCAGCATCTTAAGTCCTGGACCAAAAGTAATAAAACAGAAAGATGGCCAATATAGTATACTAATTTTGTACCAAACTTCATCTTCCCCCGTTAACGGTAAGCCAAGAAATCTCAAGTACCGCATAGCATCATTTTAAGATGAAAAAATCGCACTTTAAGATGCTTAACACCCC
>CAXIWC010000089.1:0-33104 GCA_964036015.1 Leptarthrus brevirostris | reverse complement strand
CCACTGCAGGCTACTGGCCTCAGAATTAGCATCAAATACAAGAAATTTAATGATGCCGGTATCAGGCAAAATTGCTGTTTCAGTACTGTTTCAAGTATGCTGAAACTATAATCGCATTTTACTCGGAAAGTACGCGTTTTCGGGCCTAATTTCCCCCTTCGGGGTTTCTAAGGGGTATGAAACAACCATTCTGAATCGATTGGCATCATAAGAAAAAATCAAAATTTTCATCACTGACCTCTGCAGGCTACTGGCCTCAGAATTAGCATCAAATACAAGAAATTTAATGATGCCGGTATCAGGCAAAATTGCTGTTTCAGTACTGTTTCAAGTATGCTGAAACTATAATCGCATTTTACTCGGAAAGTACGCGTTTTCGGGCCTAATTTCCACCTTCGGGGTTTCTAAGGGGTATGAAACAACCATTCTGAATCGATTGGCGTCATCAGAAAAAATCAAAATTTTCATCACTGACCTCTGCAGGCTACTGGCCTCAGAATTAGCATCAAATACAAGAAATTTAATGATGCCGGTATCAGGCAAAATTGCTGTTTCAGTACTGTTTCAAGTATGCTGAAACTATAATCGCATTTTACTCGGAAAGTACGCGTTTTCGGGCCTAATTTCCCCCTTCGGGGTTTCTAAGGGGTATGAAACAACCATTCTGAATCGATTGGCGTCATCAGAAAAAATCAAAATTTTCATCACTGACCTCTGCAGGCTACTGGCCTCAGAATTAGCATCAAATACAAGAAATTTAATGATGCCGGTATCAGGCAAAATTGCTGTTTCAGTACTGTTTCAAGTATGCTGAAACTATAATCGCATTTTACTCGGAAAGTACGCGTTTTCGGGCCTAATTTCCCCCTTCGGGGTTTCTAAGGGGTATGAAACAACCATTCTGAATCGATTGGCATCATAAGAAAAAATCAAAATTTTCATCACTGACCTCTGCAGGCTACTGGCCTCAGAATTAGCATCAAATACAAGAAATTTAATGATGCCGGTATCAGGCAAAATTGCTGTTTCAGTACTGTTTCAAGTATGCTGAAACTATAATCGCATTTTACTCGGAAAGTACGCGTTTTCGGGCCTAATTTCCACCTTCGGGGTTTCTAAGGGGTATGAAACAACCATTCTGAATCGATTGGCGTCATCAGAAAAAATCAAAATTTTCATCACTGACCTCTGCAGGCTACTGGCCTCAGAATTAGCATCAAATACAAGAAATTTAATGATGCCGGTATCAGGCAAAATTGCTGTTTCAGTACTGTTTCAAGTATGCTGAAACTATAATCGCATTTTACTCGGAAAGTACGCGTTTTCGGGCCTAATTTCCACCTTCGGGGTTTCTAAGGGGTATGAAACAACCATTCTGAATCGATTGGCGTCATCAGAAAAAATCAAAATTTTCATCACTGACCTCTGCAGGCTACTGGCCTCAGAATTAGCATCAAATACAAGAAATTTAATGATGCCGGTATCAGGCAAAATTGCTGTTTCAGTACTGTTTCAAGTATGCTGAAACTATAATCGCATTTTACTCGGAAAGTACGCGTTTTCGGGCCTAATTTCCCCCTTCGGGGTTTCTAAGGGGTATGAAACAACCATTCTGAATCGATTGGCGTCATCAGAAAAAATCAAAATTTTCATCACTGACCTCTGCAGGCTACTGGCCTCAGAATTAGCATCAAATACAAGAAATTTAATGATGCCGGTATCAGGCAAAATTGCTGTTTCAGTACTGTTTCAAGTATGCTGAAACTATAATCGCATTTTACTCGGAAAGTACGCGTTTTCGGGCCTAATTTCCCCCTTCGGGGTTTCTAAGGGGTATGAAACAACCATTCTGAATCGATTGGCATCATAAGAAAAAATCAAAATTTTCATCACTGACCTCTGCAGGCTACTGGCCTCAGAATTAGCATCAAATACAAGAAATTTAATGATGCCGGTATCAGGCAAAATTGCTGTTTCAGTACTGTTTCAAGTATGCTGAAACTATAATCGCATTTTACTCGGAAAGTACGCGTTTTCGGGCCTAATTTCCACCTTCGGGGTTTCTAAGGGGTATGAAACAACCATTCTGAATCGATTGGCGTCATCAGAAAAAATCAAAATTTTCATCACTGACCTCTGCAGGCTACTGGCCTCAGAATTAGCATCAAATACAAGAAATTTAATGATGCCGGTATCAGGCAAAATTGCTGTTTCAGTACTGTTTCAAGTATGCTGAAACTATAATCGCATTTTACTCGGAAAGTACGCGTTTTCGGGCCTAATTTCCCCCTTCGGGGTTTCTAAGGGGTATGAAACAACCATTCTGAATCGATTGGCGTCATCAGAAAAAATCAAAATTTTCATCACTGACCTCTGCAGGCTACTGGCCTCAGAATTAGCATCAAATACAAGAAATTTAATGATGCCGGTATCAGGCAAAATTGCTGTTTCAGTACTGTTTCAAGTATGCTGAAACTATAATCGCATTTTACTCGGAAAGTACGCGTTTTCGGGCCTAATTTCCCCCTTCGGGGTTTCTAAGGGGTATGAAACAACCATTCTGAATCGATTGGCATCATAAGAAAAAATCAAAATTTTCATCACTGACCTCTGCAGGCTACTGGCCTCAGAATTAGCATCAAATACAAGAAATTTAATGATGCCGGTATCAGGCAAAATTGCTGTTTCAGTACTGTTTCAAGTATGCTGAAACTATAATCGCATTTTACTCGGAAAGTACGCGTTTTCGGGCCTAATTTCCACCTTCGGGGTTTCTAAGGGGTATGAAACAACCATTCTGAATCGATTGGCGTCATCAGAAAAAATCAAAATTTTCATCACTGACCTCTGCAGGCTACTGGCCTCAGAATTAGCATCAAATACAAGAAATTTAATGATGCCGGTATCAGGCAAAATTGCTGTTTCAGTACTGTTTCAAGTATGCTGAAACTATAATCGCATTTTACTCGGAAAGTACGCGTTTTCGGGCCTAATTTCCCCCTTCGGGGTTTCTAAGGGGTATGAAACAACCATTCTGAATCGATTGGCGTCATCAGAAAAAATCAAAATTTTCATCACTGACCTCTGCAGGCTACTGGCCTCAGAATTAGCATCAAATACAAGAAATTTAATGATGCCGGTATCAGGCAAAATTGCTGTTTCAGTACTGTTTCAAGTATGCTGAAACTATAATCGCATTTTACTCGGAAAGTACGCGTTTTCGGGCCTAATTTCCCCCTTCGGGGTTTCTAAGGGGTATGAAACAATCATTCTGAATCGATTGGCGTCATCAGAAAAAATCAAAATTTTCATCACTGACCACTGCAGGCTACTGGCCTCAGAATTAGCATCAAATACAAGAAATTTAATGATGCCGGTATCAGGCAAAATTGCTGTTTCAGTACTGTTTCAAGTATGCTGAAACTATAATCGCATTTTACTCGGAAAGTACGCGTTTTCGGGCCTAATTTCCCCCTTCGGGGTTTCTAAGGGGTATGAAACAACCATTCTGAATCGATTGGCATCATAAGAAAAAATCAAAATTTTCATCACTGACCTCTGCAGGCTACTGGCCTCAGAATTAGCATCAAATACAAGAAATTTAATGATGCCGGTATCAGGCAAAATTGCTGTTTCAGTACTGTTTCAAGTATGCTGAAACTATAATCGCATTTTACTCGGAAAGTACGCGTTTTCGGGCCTAATTTCCCCCTTCGGGGTTTCTAAGGGGTATGAAACAACCATTCTGAATCGATTGGCGTCATCAGAAAAAATCAAAATTTTCATCACTGACCTCTGCAGGCTACTGGCCTCAGAATTAGCATCAAATACAAGAAATTTAATGATGCCGGTATCAGGCAAAATTGCTGTTTCAGTACTGTTTCAAGTATGCTGAAACTATAATCGCATTTTACTCGGAAAGTACGCGTTTTCGGGCCTAATTTCCCCCTTCGGGGTTTCTAAGGGGTATGAAACAATCATTCTGAATCGATTGGCGTCATCAGAAAAAATCAAAATTTTCATCACTGACCACTGCAGGCTACTGGCCTCAGAATTAGCATCAAATACAAGAAATTTAATGATGCCGGTATCAGGCAAAATTGCTGTTTCAGTACTGTTTCAAGTATGCTGAAACTATAATCGCATTTTACTCGGAAAGTACGCGTTTTCGGGCCTAATTTCCCCCTTCGGGGTTTCTAAGGGGTATGAAACAACCATTCTGAATCGATTGGCATCATAAGAAAAAATCAAAATTTTCATCACTGACCTCTGCAGGCTACTGGCCTCAGAATTAGCATCAAATACAAGAAATTTAATGATGCCGGTATCAGGCAAAATTGCTGTTTCAGTACTGTTTCAAGTATGCTGAAACTATAATCGCATTTTACTCGGAAAGTACGCGTTTTCGGGCCTAATTTCCCCCTTCGGGGTTTCTAAGGGGTATGAAACAATCATTCTGAATCGATTGGCGTCATCAGAAAAAATCAAAATTTTCATCACTGACCACTGCAGGCTACTGGCCTCAGAATTAGCATCAAATACAAGAAATTTAATGATGCCGGTATCAGGCAAAATTGCTGTTTCAGTACTGTTTCAAGTATGCTGAAACTATAACCGCATTTTACTCGGAAAGTACGCGTTTTCGGGCCTAATTTCCCCCTTCGGGGTTTCTAAGGGGTATGAAACAACCATTCTGAATCGATTGGCATCATAAGAAAAAATCAAAATTTTCATCACTGACCTCTGCAGGCTACTGGCCTCAGAATTAGCATCAAATACAAGAAATTTAATGATGCCGGTATCAGGCAAAATTGCTGTTTCAGTACTGTTTCAAGTATGCTGAAACTATAATCGCATTTTACTCGGAAAGTACGCGTTTTCGGGCCTAATTTCCACCTTCGGGGTTTCTAAGGGGTATGAAACAACCATTCTGAATCGATTGGCGTCATCAGAAAAAATCAAAATTTTCATCACTGACCTCTGCAGGCTACTGGCCTCAGAATTAGCATCAAATACAAGAAATTTAATGATGCCGGTATCAGGCAAAATTGCTGTTTCAGTACTGTTTCAAGTATGCTGAAACTATAATCGCATTTTACTCGGAAAGTACGCGTTTTCGGGCCTAATTTCCCCCTTCGGGGTTTCTAAGGGGTATGAAACAACCATTCTGAATCGATTGGCGTCATCAGAAAAAATCAAAATTTTCATCACTGACCTCTGCAGGCTACTGGCCTCAGAATTAGCATCAAATACAAGAAATTTAATGATGCCGGTATCAGGCAAAATTGCTGTTTCAGTACTGTTTCAAGTATGCTGAAACTATAATCGCATTTTACTCGGAAAGTACGCGTTTTCGGGCCTAATTTCCACCTTCGGGGTTTCTAAGGGGTATGAAACAACCATTCTGAATCGATTGGCGTCATCAGAAAAAATCAAAATTTTCATCACTGACCTCTGCAGGCTACTGGCCTCAGAATTAGCATCAAATACAAGAAATTTAATGATGCCGGTATCAGGCAAAATTGCTGTTTCAGTACTGTTTCAAGTATGCTGAAACTATAATCGCATTTTACTCGGAAAGTACGCGTTTTCGGGCCTAATTTCCCCCTTCGGGGTTTCTAAGGGGTATGAAACAACCATTCTGAATCGATTGGCGTCATCAGAAAAAATCAAAATTTTCATCACTGACCTCTGCAGGCTACTGGCCTCAGAATTAGCATCAAATACAAGAAATTTAATGATGCCGGTATCAGGCAAAATTGCTGTTTCAGTACTGTTTCAAGTATGCTGAAACTATAATCGCATTTTACTCGGAAAGTACGCGTTTTCGGGCCTAATTTCCCCCTTCGGGGTTTCTAAGGGGTATGAAACAACCATTCTGAATCGATTGGCATCATAAGAAAAAATCAAAATTTTCATCACTGACCTCTGCAGGCTACTGGCCTCAGAATTAGCATCAAATACAAGAAATTTAATGATGCCGGTATCAGGCAAAATTGCTGTTTCAGTACTGTTTCAAGTATGCTGAAACTATAATCGCATTTTACTCGGAAAGTACGCGTTTTCGGGCCTAATTTCCACCTTCGGGGTTTCTAAGGGGTATGAAACAACCATTCTGAATCGATTGGCGTCATCAGAAAAAATCAAAATTTTCATCACTGACCTCTGCAGGCTACTGGCCTCAGAATTAGCATCAAATACAAGAAATTTAATGATGCCGGTATCAGGCAAAATTGCTGTTTCAGTACTGTTTCAAGTATGCTGAAACTATAATCGCATTTTACTCGGAAAGTACGCGTTTTCGGGCCTAATTTCCCCCTTCGGGGTTTCTAAGGGGTATGAAACAACCATTCTGAATCGATTGGCGTCATCAGAAAAAATCAAAATTTTCATCACTGACCTCTGCAGGCTACTGGCCTCAGAATTAGCATCAAATACAAGAAATTTAATGATGCCGGTATCAGGCAAAATTGCTGTTTCAGTACTGTTTCAAGTATGCTGAAACTATAATCGCATTTTACTCGGAAAGTACGCGTTTTCGGGCCTAATTTCCCCCTTCGGGGTTTCTAAGGGGTATGAAACAACCATTCTGAATCGATTGGCGTCATCAGAAAAAATCAAAATTTTCATCACTGACCTCTGCAGGCTACTGGCCTCAGAATTAGCATCAAATACAAGAAATTTAATGATGCCGGTATCAGGCAAAATTGCTGTTTCAGTACTGTTTCAAGTATGCTGAAACTATAATCGCATTTTACTCGGAAAGTACGCGTTTTCGGGCCTAATTTCCCCCTTCGGGGTTTCTAAGGGGTATGAAACAACCATTCTGAATCGATTGGCGTCATCAGAAAAAATCAAAATTTTCATCACTGACCTCTGCAGGCTACTGGCCTCAGAATTAGCATCAAATACAAGAAATTTAATGATGCCGGTATCAGGCAAAATTGCTGTTTCAGTACTGTTTCAAGTATGCTGAAACTATAATCGCATTTTACTCGGAAAGTACGCGTTTTCGGGCCTAATTTCCCCCTTCGGGGTTTCTAAGGGGTATGAAACAACCATTCTGAATCGATTGGCGTCATCAGAAAAAATCAAAATTTTCATCACTGACCTCTGCAGGCTACTGGCCTCAGAATTAGCATCAAATACAAGAAATTTAATGATGCCGGTATCAGGCAAAATTGCTGTTTCAGTACTGTTTCAAGTATGCTGAAACTATAATCGCATTTTACTCGGAAAGTACGCGTTTTCGGGCCTAATTTCCCCCATCGGGGTTTCTAAGGGGTATGAAACAACCATTCTGAATCGATTGGCGTCATCAGAAAAAATCAAAATTTTCATCACTGACCTCTGCAGGCTACTGGCCTCAGAATTAGCATCAAATACAAGAAATTTAATGATGCCGGTATCAGGCAAAATTGCTGTTTCAGTACTGTTTCAAGTATGCTGAAACTATAATCGCATTTTACTCGGAAAGTACGCGTTTTCGGGCCTAATTTCCCCCTTCGGGGTTTCTAAGGGGTATGAAACAACCATTCTGAATCGATTGGCGTCATCAGAAAAAATCAAAATTTTCATCACTGACCTCTGCAGGCTACTGGCCTCAGAATTAGCATCAAATACAAGAAATTTAATGATGCCGGTATCAGGCAAAATTGCTGTTTCAGTACTGTTTCAAGTATGCTGAAACTATAATCGCATTTTACTCGGAAAGTACGCGTTTTCGGGCCTAATTTCCCCCTTCGGGGTTTCTAAGGGGTATGAAACAACCATTCTGAATCGATTGGCGTCATCAGAAAAAATCAAAATTTTCATCACTGACCTCTGCAGGCTACTGGCCTCAGAATTAGCATCAAATACAAGAAATTTAATGATGCCGGTATCAAGCAAAATTGCTGTTTCAGTACTGTTTCAAGTATGCTGAAACTATAATCGCATTTTACTCGGAAAGTACGCGTTTTCGGGCCTAATTTCCCCCTTCGGGGTTTCTAAGGGGTATGAAACAATCATTCTGAATCGATTGGCGTCATCAGAAAAAATTAAAATTTTCATCACTGACCACTGCAGGCTACTGGCCTCAGAATTAGCATCAAATACAAGAAATTTAATGATGCCGGTATCAGGCAAAATTGCTGTTTCAGTACTGTTTCAAGTATGCTGAAACTATAATCGCATTTTACTCGGAAAGTACGCGTTTTCGGGCCTAATTTCCCCCTTCGGGGTTTCTAAGGGGTATGAAACAACCATTCTGAATCGATTGGCGTCATCAGAAAAAATCAAAATTTTCATCACTGACCTCTGCAGGCTACTGGCCTCAGAATTAGCATCAAATACAAGAAATTTAATGATGCCGGTATCGGGCAAAATTGATGTTTCAGTACTGTTTCAAGTATGCTGAAACTATAATCGCATTTTACTCGGAAAGTACGCGTTTTCGGGCCTAATTTCCCCCTTCGGGGTTTCTAAGGGGTATGAAACAACCATTCTGAATCGATTGGCGTCATCAGAAAAAATCAAAATTTTCATCACTGACCTCTGCAGGCTACTGGCCTCAGAATTAGCATCAAATACAAGAAATTTAATGATGCCGGTATCAAGCAAAATTGCTGTTTCAGTACTGTTTCAAGTATGCTGAAACTATAATCGCATTTTACTCGGAAAGTACGCGTTTTCTGGCCTAATTTCCCCCTTCGGGGTTTCTAAGGGGTATGAAACAATCATTCTGAATCGATTGGCGTCATCAGAAAAAATTAAAATTTTCATCACTGACCACTGCAGGCTACTGGCCTCAGAATTAGCATCAAATACAAGAAATTTAATGATGCCGGTATCAGGCAAAATTGCTGTTTCAGTACTGTTTCAAGTATGCTGAAACTATAATCGCATTTTACTCGGAAAGTACGCGTTTTCGGGCCTAATTTCCCCCTTCGGGGTTTCTAAGGGGTATGAAACAACCATTCTGAATCGATTGGCGTCATCAGAAAAAATCAAAATTTTCATCACTGACCTCTGCAGGCTACTGGCCTCAGAATTAGCATCAAATACAAGAAATTTAATGATGCCGGTATCAGGCAAAATTGCTGTTTCAGTACTGTTTCAAGTATGCTGAAACTATAATCGCATTTTACTCGGAAAGTACGCGTTTTCGGGCCTAATTTCCCCCTTCGGGGTTTCTAAGGGGTATGAAACAACCATTCTGAATCGATTGGCGTCATCAGAAAAAATCAAAATTTTCATCACTGACCTCTGCAGGCTACTGGCCTCAGAATTAGCATCAAATACAAGAAATTTAATGATGCCGGTATCAGGCAAAATTGCTGTTTCAGTACTGTTTTGAGTATGCTGAAACTATAATCGCATTTTACTCGGAAAGTACGCGTTTTCGGGCCTAATTTCCCCCTTCGGGGTTTCTAAGGGGTATGAAACAACCATTCTGAATCGATTGGCGTCATCAGAAAAAATCAAAATTTTCATCACTGACCTCTGCAGGCTACTGGCCTCAGAATTAGCATCAAATACAAGAAATTTAATGATGCCGGTATCAGGCAAAATTGCTGTTTCAGTACTGTTTCAAGTATGCTGAAACTATAATCGCATTTTACTCGGAAAGTACGCGTTTTCGGGCCTAATTTCCCCCTTCGGGGTTTCTAAGGGGTATGAAACAACGATTCTGAATCGATTGGCGTCATCAGAAAAAATCAAAATTTTCATCACTGACCTCTGCAGGCTACTGGCCTCAGAATTAGCATCAAATACAAGAAATTTAATGATGCCGGTATCAGGCAAAATTGCTGTTTCAGTACTGTTTCAAGTATGCTGAAACTATAATCGCATTTTACTCGGAAAGTACGCGTTTTCGGGCCTAATTTCCCCCTTCGGGGTTTCTAAGGGGTATGAAACAACCATTCTGAATCGATTGGCGTCATCAGAAAAAATCAAAATTTTCATCACTGACCTCTGCAGGCTACTGGCCTCAGAATTAGCATCAAATACAAGAAATTTAATGATGCCGGTATCAGGCAAAATTGCTGTTTCAGTACTGTTTCAAGTATGCTGAAACTATAATCGCATTTTACTCGGAAAGTACGCGTTTTCGGGCCTAATTTCCCCCTTCGGGGTTTCTAAGGGGTATGAAACAACCATTCTGAATCGATTGGCGTCATCAGAAAAAATCAAAATTTTCATCACTGACCTCTGCAGGCTACTGGCCTCAGAATTAGCATCAATTACAAGAAATTTAATGATGCCGGTATCAGGCAAAATTGCTGTTTCAGTACTGTTTCAAGTATGCTGAAACTATAATCGCATTTTACTCGGAAAGTACGCGTTTTCGGGCCTAATTTCCCCCTTCGGGGTTTCTAAGGGGTATGAAACAACGATTCTGAATCGATTGGCGTCATCAGAAAAAATCAAAATTTTCATCACTGACCTCTGCAGGCTACTGGCCTCAGAATTAGCATCAAATACAAGAAATTTAATGATGCCGGTATCAGGCAAAATTGCTGTTTCAGTACTGTTTCAAGTATGCTGAAACTATAATCGCATTTTACTCGGAAAGTACGCGTTTTCGGGCCTAATTTCCCCCTTCGGGGTTTCTAAGGGGTATGAAACAACCATTCTGAATCGATTGGCGTCATCAGAAAAAATCAAAATTTTCATCACTGACCTCTGCAGGCTACTGGCCTCAGAATTAGCATCAAATACAAGAAATTTAATGATGCCGGTATCAGGCAAAATTGCTGTTTCAGTACTGTTTCAAGTATGCTGAAACTATAATCGCATTTTACTCGGAAAGTACGCGTTTTCGGGCCTAATTTCCCCCTTCGGGGTTTCTAAGGGGTATGAAACAACCATTCTGAATCGATTGGCGTCATCAGAAAAAATCAAAATTTTCATCACTGACCTCTGCAGGCTACTGGCCTCAGAATTAGCATCAAATACAAGAAATTTAATGATGCCGGTATCAGGCAAAATTGCTGTTTCAGTACTGTTTCAAGTATGCTGAAACTATAATCGCATTTTACTCGGAAAGTACGCGTTTTCGGGCCTAATTTCCCCCTTCGGGGTTTCTAAGGGGGTATGAAACAACCATTCTGAATCGATTGGCGTCATCAGAAAAAATCAAAATTTTCATCACTGACCTCTGCAGGCTACTGGCCTCAGAATTAGCATCAAATACAAGAAATTTAATGATGCCGGTATCAGGCAAAATTGCTGTTTCAATACTGTTTCAAGTATGCTGAAACTATAATCGCATTTTACTCGGAAAGTACGCGTTTTCGGGCCTAATTTCCCCCTTCGGGCTTTCTAAGGGGTATGAAACAACCATTCTGAATCGATTGGCGTCATCAGAAAAAATCAAAATTTTCATCACTGACCACTGCAGGCTACTGGCCTCAGAATTAGCATCAAATACAAGAAATTTAATGATGCCGGTATCAGGCAAAATTGGTGTTTCAGTACTGTTTCAAGTATGCTGAAACTATAATCGCATTTTACTCGGAAAGTACGCGTTTTCGGGCCTAATTTCCCCCTTCGGGGTTTCTAAGGGGTATGAAACAACCATTCTGAATCGATTGGCATCATAAGAAAAAATCAAAATTTTCATCAATGACCTCTGCAGGCTACTGGCCTCAGAATTAGCATCAAATACAAGAAATTTAATGATGCCGGTATCAGGCAAAATTGCTGTTTCAGTACTGTTTCAAGTATGCTGAAACTATAATAGCATTTTACTCGGAAAGTACGCGTTTTCGGGCCTAATTTCCCCCTTCGGGGTTTCTAAGGGGTATGAAACAACCATTCTGAATCGATTGGCGTCATCAGAAAAAATCAAAATTTTCATCACTGACCTCTGCAGGCTACTGGCCTCAGAATTAGCATCAAATACAAGAAATTTAATGATGCCGGTATCAGGCAAAATTGCTGTTTCAGTACTGTTTCAAGTATGCTGAAACTATAATCGCATTTTACTCGGAAAGTACGCGTTTTCGGGCCTAATTTCCCCCTTCGGGGTTTCTAAGGGGTATGAAACAACCATTCTGAATCGATTGGCGTCATCAGAAAAAATCAAAATTTTCATCACTGACCTCTGCAGGCTACTGGCCTCAGAATTAGCATCAAATACAAGAAATTTAATGATGCCGGTATCAGGCAAAATTGCTGTTTCAGTACTGTTTCAAGTATGCTGAAACTATAATCGCATTTTACTCGGAAAGTACGCGTTTTCGGGCCTAATTTCCCCCTTCGGGGTTTCTAAGGGGTATGAAACAACCATTCTGAATCGATTGGCGTCATCAGAAAAAATCAAAATTTTCATCACTGACCTCTGCAGGCTACTGGCCTCAGAATTAGCATCAAATACAAGAAATTTAATGATGCCGGTATCAGGCAAAATTGCTGTTTCAGTACTGTTTCAAGTATGCTGAAACTATAATCGCATTTTACTCGGAAAGTACGCGTTTTCGGGCCTAATTTCCCCCTTCGGGGTTTCTAAGGGGTATGAAACAACCATTCTGAATCGATTGGCGTCATCAGAAAAAATCAAAATTTTCATCACTGACCTCTGCAGGCTACTGGCCTCAGAATTAGCATCAAATACAAGAAATTTAATGATGCCGGTATCAGGCAAAATTGCTGTTTCAGTACTGTTTCAAGTATGCTGAAACTATAATCGCATTTTACTCGGAAAGTACGCGTTTTCGGGCCTAATTTCCCCCTTCGTGGTTTCTAAGGGGTATGAAACAACCATTCTGAATCGATTGGCGTCATCAGAAAAAATCAAAATTTTCATCACTGACCTCTGCAGGCTACTGGCCTCAGAATTAGCATCAAATACAAGAAATTTAATGATGCCGGTATCAGGCAAAATTGCTGTTTCAGTACTGTTTCAAGTATGCTGAAACTATAATCGCATTTTACTCGGAAAGTACGCGTTTTCGGGCCTAATTTCCCCCTTCGGGGTTTCTAAGGGGTATGAAACAACCATTCTGAATCGATTGGCGTCATCAGAAAAAATCAAAATTTTCATCACTGACCTCTGCAGGCTACTGGCCTCAGAATTAGCATCAAATACAAGAAATTTAATGATGCCGGTATCAGGCAAAATTGCTGTTTCAGTACTGTTTCAAGTATGCTGAAACTATAATCGCATTTTACTCGGAAAGTACGCGTTTTCGGGCCTAATTTCCCCCTTCGGGGTTTCTAAGGGGTATGAAACAACCATTCTGAATCGATTGGCGTCATCAGAAAAAATCAAAATTTTCATCACTGACCTCTGCAGGCTACTGGCCTCAGAATTAGCATCAAATACAAGAAATTTAATGATGCCGGTATCAGGCAAAATTGCTGTTTCAGTACTGTTTCAAGTATGCTGAAACTATAATCGCATTTTACTCGGAAAGTACGCGTTTTCGGGCCTAATTTCCCCCTTCGGGATTTCTAAGGGGTATGAAACAACCATTCTGAATCGATTGGCGTCATCAGAAAAAATCAAAATTTTCATCACTGACCTCTGCAGGCTACTGGCCTCAGAATTAGCATCAAATACAAGAAATTTAATGATGCCGGTATCAGGCAAAATTGCTGTTTCAGTACTGTTTCAAGTATGCTGAAACTATAATCGCATTTTACTCGGAAAGTACGCGTTTTCGGGCCTAATTTCCCCCTTCGGGGTTTCTAAGGGGTATGAAACAACCATTCTGAATCGATTGGCGTCATCAGAAAAAATCAAAATTTTCATCACTGACCTCTGCAGGCTACTGGCCTCAGAATTAGCATCAAATACAAGAAATTTAATGATGCCGGTATCAAGCAAAATTGCTGTTTCAGTACTGTTTCAAGTATGCTGAAACTATAATCGCATTTTACTCGGAAAGTACGCGTTTTCGGGCCTAATTTCCCCCTTCGGGGTTTCTAAGGGGTATGAAACAATCATTCTGAATCGATTGGCGTCATCAGAAAAAATTAAAATTTTCATCACTGACCACTGCAGGCTACTGGCCTCAGAATTAGCATCAAATACAAGAAATTTAATGATGCCGGTATCAGGCAAAATTGCTGTTTCAGTACTGTTTCAAGTATGCTGAAACTATAATCGCATTTTACTCGGAAAGTACGCGTTTTCGGGCTTAATTTCCCCCTTCGGGGTTTCTAAGGGGTATGAAACAACCATTCTGAATCGATTGGCGTCATCAGAAAAAATCAAAATTTTCATCACTGACCTCTGCAGGCTACTGGCCTCAGAATTAGCATCAAATACAAGAAATTTAATGATGCCGGTATCAGGCAAAATTGCTGTTTCAGTACTGTTTCAAGTATGCTGAAACTATAATCGCATTTTACTCGGAAAGTACGCGTTTTCGGGCCTAATTTCCCCCTTCGGGGTTTCTAAGGGGTATGAAACAACCATTCTGAATCGATTGGCGTCATCAGAAAAAATCAAAATTTTCATCACTGACCTCTGCAGGCTACTGGCCTCAGAATTAGCATCAAATACAAGAAATTTAATGATGCCGGTATCGGGCAAAATTGATGTTTCAGTACTGTTTCAAGTATGCTGAAACTATAATCGCATTTTACTCGGAAAGTACGCGTTTTCGGGCCTAATTTCCCCCTTCGGGGTTTCTAAGGGGTATGAAACAACCATTCTGAATCGATTGGCGTCATCAGAAAAAATCAAAATTTTCATCACTGACCTCTGCAGGCTACTGGCCTCAGAATTAGCATCAAATACAAGAAATTTAATGATGCCGGTATCAAGCAAAATTGCTGTTTCAGTACTGTTTCAAGTATGCTGAAACTATAATCGCATTTTACTCGGAAAGTACGCGTTTTCTGGCCTAATTTCCCCCTTCGGGGTTTCTAAGGGGTATGAAACAATCATTCTGAATCGATTGGCGTCATCAGAAAAAATTAAAATTTTCATCACTGACCACTGCAGGCTACTGGCCTCAGAATTAGCATCAAATACAAGAAATTTAATGATGCCGGTATCAGGCAAAATTGCTGTTTCAGTACTGTTTCAAGTATGCTGAAACTATAATCGCATTTTACTCGGAAAGTACGCGTTTTCGGGCCTAATTTCCCCTTTTGGGGTTTCTAAGGGGTATGAAACAACCATTCTGAATCGATTGGCGTCATCAGAAAAAATCAAAATTTTCATCACTGACCTCTGCAGGCTACTGGCCTCAGAATTAGCATCAAATACAAGAAATTTAATGATGCCGGTATCAGGCAAAATTGCTGTTTCAGTACTGTTTCAAGTATGCTGAAACTATAATCGCATTTTACTCGGAAAGTACGCGTTTTCGGGCCTAATTTCCCCCTTCGGGGTTTCTAAGGGGTATGAAACAACCATTCTGAATCGATTGGCGTCATCAGAAAAAATCAAAATTTTCATCACTGACCTCTGCAGGCTACTGGCCTCAGAATTAGCATCAAATACAAGAAATTTAATGATGCCGGTATCGGGCAAAATTGATGTTTCAGTACTGTTTCAAGTATGCTGAAACTATAATCGCATTTTACTCGGAAAGTACGCGTTTTCGGGCCTAATTTCCCACTTCGGGGTTTCTAAGGGGTATGAAACAACCATTCTGAATCGATTGGCGTCATCAGAAAAAATCAAAATTTTCATCACTGACCTCTGCAGGCTACTGGCCTCAGAATTAGCATCAAATACAAGAAATTTAATGATGCCGGTATCAGGCAAAATTGCTGTTTCAGTACTGTTTCAAGTATGCTGAAACTATAATCGCATTTTACTCGGAAAGTACGCGTTTTCGGGCCTAATTTCCCCCTTCGGGGTTTCTAAGGGGTATGAAACAACCATTCTGAATCGATTGGCGTCATCAGAAAAAATCAAAATTTTCATCACTGACCTCTGCAGGCTACTGGCCTCAGAATTAGCATCAAATACAAGAAATTTAATGATGCCGGTATCAGGCAAAATTGCTGTTTCAGTACTGTTTTGAGTATGCTGAAACTATAATCGCATTTTACTCGGAAAGTACGCGTTTTCGGGCCTAATTTCCCCCTTCGGGGTTTCTAAGGGGTATGAAACAACCATTCTGAATCGATTGGCGTCATCAGAAAAAATCAAAATTTTCATCACTGACCTCTGCAGGCTACTGGCCTCAGAATTAGCATCAAATACAAGAAATTTAATGATGCCGGTATCAGGCAAAATTGCTGTTTCAGTACTGTTTCAAGTATGCTGAAACTATAATCGCATTTTACTCGGAAAGTACGCGTTTTCGGGCCTAATTTCCCCCTTCGGGGTTTCTAAGGGGTATGAAACAACGATTCTGAATCGATTGGCGTCATCAGAAAAAATCAAAATTTTCATCACTGACCTCTGCAGGCTACTGGCCTCAGAATTAGCATCAAATACAAGAAATTTAATGATGCCGGTATCAGGCAAAATTGCTGTTTCAGTACTGTTTCAAGTATGCTGAAACTATAATCGCATTTTACTCGGAAAGTACGCGTTTTCGGGCCTAATTTCCCCCTTCGGGGTTTCTAAGGGGTATGAAACAACCATTCTGAATCGACTGGCGTCATCAGAAAAAATCAAAATTTTCATCACTGACCTCTGCAGGCTACTGGCCTCAGAATTAGCATCAAATACAAGAAATTTAATGATGCCGGTATCAGGCAAAATTGCTGTTTCAGTACTGTTTCAAGTATGCTGAAACTATAATCGCATTTTACTCGGAAAGTACGCGTTTTCGGGCCTAATTTCCCCCTTCGGGGTTTCTAAGGGGTATGAAACAACCATTCTGAATCGATTGGCGTCATCAGAAAAAATCAAAATTTTCATCACTGACCTCTGCAGGCTACTGGCCTCAGAATTAGCATCAAATACAAGAAATTTAATGATGCCGGTATCAGGCAAAATTGCTGTTTCAGTACTGTTTCAAGTATGCTGAAACTATAATCGCATTTTACTCGGAAAGTACGCGTTTTCGGGCCTAATTTCCCCCTTCGGGGTTTCTAAGGGGTATGAAACAACCATTCTGAATCGATTGGCGTCATCAGAAAAAATCAAAATTTTCATCACTGACCTCTGCAGGCTACTGGCCTCAGAATTAGCATCAAATACAAGAAATTTAATGATGCCGGTATCAGGCAAAATTGCTGTTTCAATACTGTTTCAAGTATGCTGAAACTATAATCGCATTTTACTCGGAAAGTACGCGTTTTCGGGCCTAATTTCCCCCTTCGGGCTTTCTAAGGGGTATGAAACAACCATTCTGAATCGATTGGCGTCATCAGAAAAAATCAAAATTTTCATCACTGACCACTGCAGGCTACTGGCCTCAGAATTAGCATCAAATACAAGAAATTTAATGATGCCGGTATCAGGCAAAATTGCTGTTTCAGTACTGTTTCAAGTATGCTGAAACTATAATCGCATTTTACTCGGAAAGTACGCGTTTTCGGGCCTAATTTCCCCCTTCGGGGTTTCTAAGGGGTATGAAACAACCATTCTGAATCGATTGGCATCATAAGAAAAAATCAAAATTTTCATCAATGACCTCTGCAGGCTACTGGCCTCAGAATTAGCATCAAATACAAGAAATTTAATGATGCCGGTATCAGGCAAAATTGCTGTTTCAGTACTGTTTCAAGTATGCTGAAACTATAATAGCATTTTACTCGGAAAGTACGCGTTTTCGGGCCTAATTTCCCCCTTCGGGGTTTCTAAGGGGTATGAAACAACCATTCTGAATCGATTGGCGTCATCAGAAAAAATCAAAATTTTCATCACTGACCTCTGCAGGCTACTGGCCTCAGAATTAGCATCAAATACAAGAAATTTAATGATGCCGGTATCAGGCAAAATTGCTGTTTCAGTACTGTTTCAAGTATGCTGAAACTATAATCGCATTTTACTCGGAAAGTACGCGTTTTCGGGCCTAATTTCCCCCTTCGGGGTTTCTAAGGGGTATGAAACAACCATTCTGAATCGATTGGCGTCATCAGAAAAAATCAAAATTTTCATCACTGACCTCTGCAGGCTACTGGCCTCAGAATTAGCATCAAATACAAGAAATTTAATGATGCCGGTATCAGGCAAAATTGCTGTTTCAATACTGTTTCAAGTATGCTGAAACTATAATCGCATTTTACTCGGAAAGTACGCGTTTTCGGGCCTAATTTCCCCCTTCGGGGTTTCTAAGGGGTATGAAACAACCATTCTGAATCGATTGGCGTCATCAGAAAAAATCAAAATTTTCATCACTGACCTCTGCAGGCTACTGGCCTCAGAATTAGCATCAAATACAAGAAATTTAATGATGCCGGTATCAGGCAAAATTGCTGTTTCAGTACTGTTTCAAGTATGCTGAAACTATAATAGCATTTTACTCGGAAAGTACGCGTTTTCGGGCCTAATTTCCCCCTTCGGGGTTTCTAAGGGGTATGAAACAACCATTCTGAATCGATTGGCGTCATCAGAAAAAATCAAAATTTTCATCACTGACCTCTGCAGGTTACTGGCCTCAGAATTAGCATCAAATACAAGAAATTTAATGATGCCGGTATCAGGCAAAATTGCTGTTTCAGTACTGTTTCAAGTATGCTGCAACTATAATCGCATTTTACTCGGAAAGTACGCGTTTTCGGGCCTAATTTCCCCCTTCGGGGTTTCTAAGGGGTATGAAACAACCATTCTGAATCGATTGGCGTCATCAGAAAAAATCAAAATTTTCATCACTGACCTCTGCAGGCTACTGGCCTCAGAATTAGCATCAAATACAAGAAATTTAATGATGCCGGTATCAGGCAAAATTGCTGTTTCAGTACTGTTTCAAGTATGCTGAAACTATAATCGCATTTTACTCGGAAAGTACGCGTTTTCGGGCCTAATTTCCCCCTTCGGGGTTTCTAAGGGGTATGAAACAACCATTCTGAATCGATTGGCGTCATCAGAAAAAATCAAAATTTTCATCACTGACCTCTGCAGGCTACTGGCTCAGAATTAGCATCAAATACAAGAAATTTAATGATGCCGGTATCAGGCAAAATTGCTGTTTCAGTACTGTTTCAAGTATGCTGAAACTATAATCGCATTTTACTCGGAAAGTACGCGTTTTCGGGCCTAATTTCCCCCTTCGGGGTTTCTAAGGGGTATGAAACAACCATTCTGAATCGATTGGCGTCATCAGAAAAAATCAAAATTTTCATCACTGACCTCTGCAGGCTACTGGCCTCAGAATTAGCATCAAATACAAGAAATTTAATGATGCCGGTATCAGGCCAAATTGCTGTTTCAGTACTGTTTCAAGTATGCTGAAACTATAATCGCATTTTACTCGGAAAGTACGCGTTTTCGGGCCTAATTTAACTATAATCGCATTTTACTCGGAAAGTACGCGTTTTCGGGCCTAATTTCCCCCTTCGGGGTTTCTAAGGGGTATGAAACAACCATTCTGAATCGATTGGCGTCATCAGAAAAAATCAAAATTTTCATTACTGACCCCTGCAGGCCACTGGCCTCAGAATTAGCATCAAATACAAGAAATTTAATGATGCCGGTATCAGGCAAAATTGCTGTTTCAGTACTGTTTCAAGTATGCTGAAACTATAATCGCATTTTACTCGGAAAGTACGCGTTTTCGGGCCTAATTTCCCCCTCCGGGGTTTCTAAGGGGTATGAAACAACCATTCTGAATCGATTGGCGTCATCAGAAAAAATCAAAATTTTCATCACTGACCTCTGCAGGCTACTGGCCTCAGAATTAGCATCAAATACAAGAAATTTAATGATGCCGGTATCGGGCAAAATTGATGTTTCAGTACTGTTTCAAGTATGCTGAAACTATAATCGCATGTTACTCGGAAAGTACGCGTTTTCGGGCCTAATTTCCCCCTGCGGGGTTTCTAAGGGGTATGAAACAACCATTCTGAATCGATTGGCGTCATCAGAAAAAATCAAAATTTTCATTACTGACCCCTGCAGGCCACTGGCCTCAGAATTAGCATCAAATACAAGAAATTTAATGATGCCGGTATCAGGCAAAATTGCTGTTTCAGTACTGTTTCAAGTATGGTGAAACTATAATCGCATTTTACTCGGAAAGTACGCGTTTTCGGGCCTAATTTCCCCCTTCGGGGTTTCTAAGGGGTATGAAACAACCATTCTGAATCGATTGGCGTCATCAGAAAAAATCAAAATTTTCATCACTGACCTCTGCAGGCTACTGGCCTCAGAATTAGCATCAAATACAAGAAATTTAATGATGCCGGTATCAGGCAAAATTGCTGTTTCAGTACTGTTTCAAGTATGCTGAAACTATAATCGCATTTTACTCGGAAAGTACGCGTTTTCGGGCCTAATTTCCCCCTTCGGGGTTTCTAAGGGGTATGAAACAACCATTCTGAATCGATTGGCGTCATCAGAAAAAATCAAAATTTTCATCACTGACCTCTGCAGGCTACTGGCCTCAGAATTAGCATCAAATACAAGAAATTTAATGATGCCGGTATCAGGCCAAATTGCTGTTTCAGTACTGTTTCAAGTATGCTGAAACTATAATCGCATTTTACTCGGAAAGTACGCGTTTTCGGGCCTAATTTAACTATAATCGCATTTTACTCGGAAAGTACGCGTTTTCGGGCCTAATTTCCCCCTTCGGGGTTTCTAAGGGGTATGAAACAACCATTCTGAATCGATTGGCGTCATCAGAAAAAATCAAAATTTTCATTACTGACCCCTGCAGGCCACTGGCCTCAGAATTAGCATCAAATACAAGAAATTTAATGATGCCGGTATCAGGCAAAATTGCTGTTTCAGTACTGTTTCAAGTATGCTGAAACTATAATCGCATTTTACTCGGAAAGTACGCGTTTTCGGGCCTAATTTCCCCCTTCGGGGTTTCTAAGGGGTATGAAACAACCATTCTGAATCGATTGGCGTCATCAGAAAAAATCAAAATTTTCATCACTGACCTCTGCAGGCTACTGGCCTCAGAATTAGCATCAAATACAAGAAATTTAATGATGCCGGTATCGGGCAAAATTGATGTTTCAGTACTGTTTCAAGTATGCTGAAACTATAATCGCATGTTACTCGGAAAGTACGCGTTTTCGGGCCTAAATTCCCCCTTCGGGGTTTCTAAGGGGTATGAAGCAACCATTCTGAATCGATTGGCGTCATCAGAAAAAATCAAAATTTTCATTACTGACCCCTGCAGGCCACTGGCCTCAGAATTAGCATCAAATACAAGAAATTTAATGATGCCGGTATCAGGCCAAATTGCTGTTTCAGTACTGTTTCAAGTATGCTGAAACTATAATCGCATTTTACTCGGAAAGTACGCGTTTTCGGGCCTAATTTAACTATAATCGCATTTTACTCGGAAAGTACGCGTTTTCGGGCCTAATTTCCCCCTTCGGGGTTTCTAAGGGGTATGAAACAACCATTCTGAATCGATTGGCGTCATCAGAAAAAGTCAAAATTTTCATTACTGACCCCTGCAGGCCACTGGCCTCAGAATTAGCATCAAATACAAGAAATTTAATGATGCCGGTATCAGGCAAAATTGCTGTTTCAGTACTGTTTCAAGTATGCTGAAACTATAATCGCATTTTACTCGGAAAGTACGCGTTTTCGGGCCTAATTTCCCCCTTCGGTGTTTCTAAGGGGTATGAAACAACCATTCTGAATCGATTGGCGTCATCAGAAAAAATCAAAATTTTCATCACTGACCTCTGCAGGCTACTGGCCTCAGAATTAGCATCAAATACAAGAAATTTAATGATGCCGGTATCAGGCAAAATTGCTGTTTCAGTACTGTTTCAAGTATGCTGAAACTATAATCGCATTTTACTCGGAAAGTACGCGTTTTCGGGCCTAATTTCCCCCTTCGGGGTTTCTAAGGGGTATGAAACAACCATTCTGAATCGATTGGCGTCATCAGAAAAAATCAAAATTTTCATCACTGACCTCTGCAGGCTACTGGCCTCAGAATTAGCATCAAATACAAGAAATTTAATGATGCCGGTATCAGGCAAAATTGCTGTTTCAGTACTGTTTCAAGTATGCTGAAACTATAATCGCATTTTACTCGGAAAGTACGCGTTTTCGGGCCTAATTTCCCCCTTCGGGGTTTCTAAGGGGTATGATACAACCATTCTGAATCGATTGGCGTCATCAGAAAAAATCAAAATTTTCATCACTGACCTCTGCAGGCTACTGGCCTCAGAATTAGCATCAAATACAAGAAATTTAATGATGCCGGTATCAGGCAAAATTGCTGTTTCAGTACTGTTTCAAGTATGCTGAAACTATAATCGCATTTTACTCGGAAAGTACGCGTTTTCGGGCCTAATTTCCCCCTTCGGGGTTTCTAAGGGGTATGAAACAACCATTCTGAATCGATTGGCGTCATCAGAAAAAATCAAAATTTTCATCACTGACCTCTGCAGGCTACTGGCCTCAGAATTAGCATCAAATACAAGAAATTTAATGATGCCGGTATCAGGCAAAATTGCTGTTTCAGTACTGTTTCAAGTATGCTGAAACTATAATCGCATTTTACTCGGAAAGTACGCGTTTTCGGGCCTAATTTTCCCCTTCGGGGTTTCTAAGGGGTATGAAACAACCATTCTGAATCGATTGGCGTCATCAGAAAAAATCAAAATTTTCATCACTGACCTCTGCAGGCTACTGGCCTCAGAATTAGCATCAAATACAAGAAATTTAATGATGCCGGTATCAGGCAAAATTGCTGTTTCAGTACTGTTTCAAGTATGCTGAAACTATAATCGCATTTTACTCGGAAAGTACGCGTTTTCGGGCCTAATTTCCCCCTTCGGGGTTTCTAAGGGGTATGAAACAACCATTCTGAATCGATTGGCGTCATCAGAAAAAATCAAAATTTTCATCAATGACCTCTGCAGGCTACTGGCCTCAGAATTAGCATCAAATACAAGAAATTTAATGATGCCGGTATCAGGCAAAATTGCTGTTTCAGTACTGTTTCAAGTATGCTGAAACTATAATCGCATTTTACTCGGAAAGTACGCGTTTTCGGGCCTAATTTCCCCCTTCGCGGTTTCTAAGGGGTATGAAACAACCATTCTGAATCGATTGGCGTCATCAGAAAAAATCAAAATTTTCATCACTGACCTCAGAATTAGCATCAAATACAAGAAATTTAATGATGCCGGTATCAGGCAAAATTGCTGTTTCAGTACTGTTTCAAGTATGCTGAAACTATAATCGCATTTTACTCGGAAAGTACGCGTTTTCGGGCCTAATTTCCCCCTTCGGGGTTTCTAAGGGGTATGAAACAACCATTCTGAATCGATTGGCGTCATCAGAAAAAATCAAAATTTTCATCACTGACCTCTGCAGGCTACTGGCCTCAGAATTAGCATCAAATACAAGAAATTTAATGATGCCGGTATCAGGCAAAATTGCTGTTTCAGTACTGTTTCAAGTATGCTGAAACTATAATCGCATTTTACTCGGAAAGTACGCGTTTTCGGGCCTAATTTCCCCCTCCGGGGTTTCTAAGGGGTATGAAACAACCATTCTGAATCGATTGGCGTCATCAGAAAAAATCAAAATTTTCATCACTGACCTCTGCAGGCTACTGGCCTCAGAATTAGCATCAAATACAAGAAATTTAATGATGCCGGTATCAGGCAAAATTGCTGTTTCAGTACTGTTTCAAGTATGCTGAAACTATAATCGCATTTTACTCGGAAAGTACGCGTTTTCGGGCCTAATTTCCCCCTTCGGGGTTTCTAAGGGGTATGAAACAACCATTCTGAATCGATTGGCGTCATCAGAAAAAATCAAAATTTTCATCACTGACCACTGCAGGCTACTGGCCTCAGAATTAGCATCAAATACAAGAAATTTAATGATGCCGGTATCAGGCAAAATTGCTGTTTCAGTACTGTTTCAAGTATGCTGAAACTATAATCGCATTTTACTCGGAAAGTACGCGTTTTCGGGCCTAATTTAACTATAATCGCATTTTACTCGGAAAGTACGCGTTTTCGGGCCTAATTTCCCCCTTCGGGGTTTCTAAGGGGTATGAAACAACCATTCTGAATCGATTGGCGTCATCAGAAAAAATCAAAATTTTCATTACTGACCCCTGCAGGCCACTGGCCTCAGAATTAGCATCAAATACAAGAAATTTAATGATGCCGGTATCAGGCAAAATTGCTGTTTCAGTACTGTTTCAAGTATGCTGAAACTATAATCGCATTTTACTCGGAAAGTACGCGTTTTCGGGCCTAATTTCCCCCTTCGGGGTTTCTAAGGGGTATGAAACAACCATTCTGAATCGATTGGCGTCATCAGAAAAAATCAAAATTTTCATCACTGACCTCTGCAGGCTACTGGCCTCAGAATTAGCATCAAATACAAGAAATTTAATGATGCCGGTATCGGGCAAAATTGATGTTTCAGTACTGTTTCAAGTATGCTGAAACTATAATCGCATTTTACTCGGAAAGTACGCGTTTTCGGGCCTAATTTCCCCCTTCGGTGTTTCTAAGGGGTATGAAACAACCATTCTGAATCGATTGGCGTCATCAGAAAAAATCAAAATTTTCATCACTGACCTCTGCAGGCTACTGGCCTCAGAATTAGCATCAAATACAAGAAATTTAATGATGCCGGTATCAGGCAAAATTGCTGTTTCAGTACTGTTTCAAGTATGCTGAAACTATAATCGCATTTTACTCGGAAAGTACGCGTTTTCGGGCCTAATTTCCCCCTTCGGGGTTTCTAAGGGGTATGAAACAACCATTCTGAATCGATTGGCGTCATCAGAAAAAATCAAAATTTTCATCACTGACCTCTGCAGGCTACTGTCCTCAGAATTAGCATCAAATACAAGAAATTTAATGATGCCGGTATCAGGCAAAATTGCTGTTTCAGTACTGTTTCAAGTATGCTGAAACTATAATCGCATTTTACTCGGAAAGTACGCGTTTTCGGGCCTAATTTCCCCCTTCGGGGTTTCTAAGGGGTATGAAACAACCATTCTGAATCGATTGGCGTCATCAGAAAAAATCAAAATTTTCATCACTGACCTCTGCAGGCTACTGGCCTCAGAATTAGCATCAAATACAAGAAATTTAATGATGCCGGTATCAGGCAAAATTGCTGTTTCAGTACTGTTTCAAGTATGCTGAAACTATAATCGCATTTTACTCGGAAAGTACGCGTTTTCGGGCCTAATTTCCCCCTTCGGGGTTTCTAAGGGGTATGAAACAACCATTCTGAATCGATTGGCGTCATCAGAAAAAATCAAAATTTTCATCACTGACCTCTGCAGGCTACTGGCCTCAGAATTAGCATCAAATACAAGAAATTTAATGATGCCGGTATCAGGCAAAATTGCTGTTTCAGTACTGTTTCAAGTATGCTGAAACTATAATCGCATTTTACTCGGAAAGTACGCGTTTTCGGGCCTAATTTCCCCCTACGGGGTTTCTAAGGGGTATGAAACAACCATTCTGAATCGATTGGCGTCATCAGAAAAAATCAAAATTTTCATCACTGACCTCTGCAGGCTACTGGCCTCAGAATTAGCATCAAATACAAGAAATTTAATGATGCCGGTATCAGGCAAAATTGCTGTTTCAGTACTGTTTCAAGTATGCTGAAACTATAATCGCATTTTACTCGGAAAGTACGCGTTTTCGGGCCTAATTTCCCCCTTCGGGGTTTCTAAGGAGTATGAAACAATCATTCTGAATCGATTGGCGTCATCAGAAAAAATCAAAATTTTCATCACTGACCACTGCAGGCTACTGGCCTCAGAATTAGCATCAAATACAAGAAATTTAATGATGCCGGTATCAGGCAAAATTGCTGTTTCAGTACTGTTTCAAGTATGCTGAAACTATAATCGCATTTTACTCGGAAAGTACGCGTTTTCGGGCCTAATTTCCCCCTTCGGGGTTTCTAAGGGGTATGAAACAACCATTCTGAATCGATTGGCGTCATCAGAAAAAATCAAAATTTTCATCACTGACCTCTGCAGGCTACTGGCCTCAGAATTAGCATCAAATACAAGAAATTTAATGATGCCGGTATCAGGCAAAATTGCTGTTTCAGTACTGTTTCAAGTATGCTGAAACTATAATCGCATTTTACTCGGAAAGTACGCGTTTTCGGGCCTAATTTCCCCCTTCGGGGTTTCTAAGGGGTATGAAACAACCATTCTGAATCGATTGGCGTCATCAGAAAAAATCAAAATTTTCATCACTGACCTCTGCAGGCTACTGGCCTCAGAATTAGCATCAAATACAAGAAATTTAATGATGCCGGTATCAGGCAAAATTGCTGTTTCAGTACTGTTTCAAGTTTGTTGAAACTATAATAGCATTTTACTCGGAAAGTACGCGTTTTCGGGCCTAATGTCCCCCTTCGGAGTTTCTAAGGGGTATGAAACAACCATTCTGAATCGATTGGCGTCATCAGAAAAAATCAAAATTTTCATCACTGACCTCTGCAGGCTACTGGCCTCAGAATTAGCATCAAATACAAGAAATTTAATGATGCCGGTATCAGGCAAAATTGCTGTTTCAGTACTGTTTCAAGTATGCTGAAACTATAATCGCATTTTACTCGGAAAGTACGCGTTTTCGGGCCTAATTTCCCCCTTCGGGGTTTCTAAGGGGTATGAAACAACCATTCTGAATCGATTGGCGTCATCAGAAAAAATCAAAATTTTCATCACTGACCTCTGCAGGCTACTGGCCTCAGAATTAGCATCAAATACAAGAAATTTAATGATGCCGGTATCAGGCAAAATTGCTGTTTCAATACTGTTTCAAGTATGCTGAAACTATAATCGCATTTTACTCGGAAAGTACGCGTTTTCGGGCCTAATTTCCCCCTTCGGGGTTTCTAAGGGGTATGAAACAACCATTCTGAATCGATTGGCGTCATCAGAAAAAATCAAAATTTTCATCACTGACCTCTGCAGGCTACTGGCCTCAGAATTAGCATCAAATACAAGAAATTTAATGATGCCGGTATCAGGCAAAATTGCTGTTTCAGTACTGTTTCAAGTATGCTGAAACTATAATCGCATTTTACTCGGAAAGTACGCGTTTTCGGGCCTAATTTCCCCCTTCGGGGTTTCTAAGGGGTATGAAACAACCATTCTGAATCGATTGGCGTCATCAGAAAAAATCAAAATTTTCATCACTGACCTCTGCAGGCTACTGGCCTCAGAATTAGCATCAAATACAAGAAATTTAATGATGCCGGTATCAGGCAAAATTGCTGTTTCAGTACTGTTTCAAGTATGCTGAAACTATAATCGCATTTTACTCGGAAAGTACGCGTTTTCGGGCCTAATTTCCCCCTTCGGGGTTTCTAAGGAGTATGAAACAATCATTCTGAATCGATTGGCGTCATCAGAAAAAATCAAAATTTTCATCACTGACCACTGCAGGCTACTGGCCTCAGAATTAGCATCAAATACAAGAAATTTAATGATGCCGGTATCAGGCAAAATTGCTGTTTCAGTACTGTTTCAAGTATGCTGAAACTATAATCGCATTTTACTCGGAAAGTACGCGTTTTCGGGCCTAATTTCCCCCTTCGGGGTTTCTAAGGGGTATGAAACAACCATTCTGAATCGATTGGCGTCATCAGAAAAAATCAAAATTTTCATCACTGACCTCTGCAGGCTACTGGCCTCAGAATTAGCATCAAATACAAGAAATTTAATGATGCCGGTATCAGGCAAAATTGCTGTTTCAGTACTGTTTCAAGTATGCTGAAACTATAATCGCATTTTACTCGGAAAGTACGCGTTTTCGGGCCTAATTTCCCCCTTCGGGGTTTCTAAGGGGTATGAAACAACCATTCTGAATCGATTGGCGTCATCAGAAAAAATCAAAATTTTCATCACTGACCTCTGCAGGCTACTGGCCTCAGAATTAGCATCAAATACAAGAAATTTAATGATGCCGGTATCAGGCAAAATTGCTGTTTCAGTACTGTTTCAAGTTTGTTGAAACTATAATAGCATTTTACTCGGAAAGTACGCGTTTTCGGGCCTAATGTCCCCCTTCGGAGTTTCTAAGGGGTATGAAACAACCATTCTGAATCGATTGGCGTCATCAGAAAAAATCAAAATTTTCATCACTGACCTCTGCAGGCTACTGGCCTCAGAATTAGCATCAAATACAAGAAATTTAATGATGCCGGTATCAGGCAAAATTGCTGTTTCAGTACTGTTTCAAGTATGCTGAAACTATAATCGCATTTTACTCGGAAAGTACGCGTTTTCGGGCCTAATTTCCCCCTTCGGGGTTTCTAAGGGGTATGAAACAACCATTCTGAATCGATTGGCGTCATCAGAAAAAATCAAAATTTTCATCACTGACCTCTGCAGGCTACTGGCCTCAGAATTAGCATCAAATACAAGAAATTTAATGATGCCGGTATCAGGCAAAATTGCTGTTTCAATACTGTTTCAAGTATGCTGAAACTATAATCGCATTTTACTCGGAAAGTACGCGTTTTCGGGCCTAATTTCCCCCTTCGGGGTTTCTAAGGGGTATGAAACAACCATTCTGAATCGATTGGCGTCATCAGAAAAAATCAAAATTTTCATCACTGACCTCTGCAGGCTACTGGCCTCAGAATTAGCATCAAATACAAGAAATTTAATGATGCCGGTATCAGGCAAAATTGCTGTTTCAGTACTGTTTCAAGTATGCTGAAACTATAATAGCATTTTACTCGGAAAGTACGCGTTTTCGGGCCTAATTTCCCCCTTCGGGGTTTCTAAGGGGTATGAAACAACCATTCTGAATCGATTGGCGTCATCAGAAAAAATCAAAATTTTCATCACTGACCTCTGCAGGTTACTGGCCTCAGAATTAGCATCAAATACAAGAAATTTAATGATGCCGGTATCAGGCAAAATTGCTGTTTCAGTACTGTTTCAAGTATGCTGCAACTATAATCGCATTTTACTCGGAAAGTATGCGTTTTCGGGCCTAATTTCCCCCTTCGGGGTTTCTAAGGGGTATGAAACAACCATTCTGAATCGATTGGCGTCATCAGAAAAAATCAAAATTTTCATCACTGACCTCTGCAGGCTACTGGCCTCAGAATTAGCATCAAATACAAGAAATTTAATGATGCCGGTATCAGGCAAAATTGCTGTTTCAGTACTGTTTCAAGTATGCTGAAACTATAATCGCATTTTACTCGGAAAGTACGCGTTTTCGGGCCTAATTTCCCCCTTCGGGGTTTCTAAGGGGTATGAAACAACCATTCTGAATCGATTGGCGTCATCAGAAAAAATCAAAATTTTCATCACTGACCTCTGCAGGCTACTGTCCTCAGAATTAGCATCAAATACAAGAAATTTAATGATGCCGGTATCAGGCAAAATTGCTGTTTCAGTACTGTTTCAAGTATGCTGAAACTATAATCGCATTTTACTCGGAAAGTACGCGTTTTCGGGCCTAATTTCCCCCTTCGGGGTTTCTAAGGGGTATGAAACAACCATTCTGAATCGATTGGCGTCATCAGAAAAAATCAAAATTTTCATCACTGACCTCTGCAGGCTACTGGCCTCAGAATTAGCATCAAATACAAGAAATTTAATGATGCCGGTATCAGGCAAAATTGCTGTTTCAGTACTGTTTCAAGTATGCTGAAACTATAATCGCATTTTACTCGGAAAGTACGCGTTTTCGGGCCTAATTTCCCCCTTCGGGGTTTCTAAGGGGTATGAAACAACCATTCTGAATCGATTGGCGTCATCAGAAAAAATCAAAATTTTCATCACTGACCTCTGCAGGCTACTGGCCTCAGAATTAGCATCAAATACAAGAAATTTAATGATGCCGGTATCAGGCAAAATTGCTGTTTCAGTACTGTTTCAAGTATGCTGAAACTATAATCGCATTTTACTCGGAAAGTACGCGTTTTCGGGCCTAATTTCCCCCTTCGGGGTTTCTAAGGGGTATGAAACAACCATTCTGAATCGATTGGCGTCATCAGAAAAAATCAAAATTTTCATCACTGACCTCTGCAGGCTACTGGCCTCAGAATTAGCATCAAATACAAGAAATTTAATGATGCCGGTATCAGGCAAAATTGCTGTTTCAGTACTGTTTCAAGTATGCTGAAACTATAATCGCATTTTACTCGGAAAGTACGCGTTTTCGGGCCTAATTTAACTATAATCGCATTTTACTCGGAAAGTACGCGTTTTCGGGCCTAATTTCCCCCTTCGGGGTTTCTAAGGGGTATGAAACAACCATTCTGAATCGATTGGCGTCATCAGAAAAAATCAAAATTTTCATCACTGACCTCTGCAGGCTACTGGCCTCAGAATTAGCATCAAATACAAGAAATTTAATGATGCCGGTATCAGGCAAAATTGCTGTTTCAGTACTGTTTCAAGTATGCTGAAACTATAATCGCATTTTACTCGGAAAGTACGCGTTTTCGGGCCTAATTTCCCCCTTCGGGGTTTCTAAGGGGTATGAAACAACCATTCTGAATCGATTGGCGTCATCAGAAAAAATCAAAATTTTCATCACTGACCTCTGCAGGCTACTGTCCTCAGAATTAGCATCAAATACAAGAAATTTAATGATGCCGGTATCAGGCAAAATTGCTGTTTCAGTACTGTTTCAAGTATGCTGAAACTATAATCGCATTTTACTCGGAAAGTACGCGTTTTCGGGCGTAATTTCCCCCTTCGGGGTTTCTAAGGGGTATGAAACAACCATTCTGAATCGATTGGCGTCATCAGAAAAAATCAAAATTTTCATCACTGACCTCTGCAGGCTACTGGCCTCAGAATTAGCATCAAATACAAGAAATTTAATGATGCCGGTATCAGGCAAAATTGCTGTTTCAGTACTGTTTCAAGTATGCTGAAACTATAATCGCATTTTACTCGGAAAGTACGCGTTTTCGGGCCTAATTTCCCCCTTCGGGGTTTCTAAGGGGTATGAAACAACCATTCTGAATCGATTGGCGTCATCAGAAAAAATCAAAATTTTCATCACTGACCTCTGCAGGCTACTGGCCTCAGAATTAGCATCAAATACAAGAAATTTAATGATGCCGGTATCAGGCAAAATTGCTGTTTCAGTACTGTTTCAAGTATGCTGAAACTATAATCGCATTTTACTCGGAAAGTACGCGTTTTCGGGCCTAATTTCCCCCTTCGGGGTTTCTAAGGGGTATGAAACAACCATTCTGAATCGATTGGCGTCATCAGAAAAAATCAAAATTTTCATCACTGACCTCTGCAGGCTACTGGCCTCAGAATTAGCATCAAATACAAGAAATTTAATGATGCCGGTATCAGGCAAAATTGCTGTTTCAGTACTGTTTCAAGTATGCTGAAACTATAATCGCATTTTACTCGGAAAGTACGCGTTTTCGGGCCTAATTTCCCCCTTCGGAGTTTCTAAGGAGTATGAAACAATCATTCTGAATCGATTGGCGTCATCAGAAAAAATCAAAATTTTCATCACTGACCACTGCAGGCTACTGGCCTCAGAATTAGCATCAAATACAAGAAATTTAATGATGCCGGTATCAGGCAAAATTGCTGTTTCAGTACTGTTTCAGTACTGTTTCAAGTATGCTGAAACTATAATCGCATTTTACTCGGAAAGTACGCGTTTTCGGGCCTAATTTCCCCCTTCGGGGTTTCTAAGGGGTATGAAACAACCATTCTGAATCGATTGGCGTCATCAGAAAAAATCAAAATTTTCATCACTGACCTCTGCAGGCTACTGGCCTCAGAATTAGCATCAAATACAAGAAATTTAATGATGCCGGTATCAGGCAAAATTGCTGTTTCAGTACTGTTTCAAGTATGCTGAAACTATAATCGCATTTTACTCGGAAAGTACGCGTTTTCGGGCCTAATTTCCCCCTTCGGGGTTTCTAAGGGGTATGAAACAACCATTCTGAATCGATTGGCGTCATCAGAAAAAATCAAAATTTTCATCACTGACCTCTGCAGGCTACTGGCCTCAGAATTAGCATCAAATACAAGAAATTTAATGATGCCGGTATCAGGCAAAATTGCTGTTTCAGTACTGTTTCAAGTTTGTTGAAACTATAATAGCATTTTACTCGGAAAGTACGCGTTTTCGGGCCTAATTTCCCCCTTCGGGGTTTCTAAGGGGTATGAAACAACCATTCTGAATCGATTGGCGTCATCAGAAAAAATCAAAATTTTCATCACTGACCTCTGCAGGCTACTGGCCTCAGAATTAGCATCAAATACAAGAAATTTAATGATGCCGGTATCAGGCAAAATTGCTGTTTCAGTACTGTTTCAAGTATGCTGAAACTATAATCGCATTTTACTCGGAAAGTACGCGTTTTCGGGCCTAATTTCCCCCTTCGGGGTTTCTAAGGGGTATGAAACAACCATTCTGAATCGATTGGCGTCATCAGAAAAAATCAAAATTTTCATCACTGACCTCTGCAGGCTACTGGCCTCAGAATTAGCATCAAATACAAGAAATTTAATGATGCCGGTATCAGGCAAAATTGCTGTTTCAATATTGTTTCAAGTATGCTGAAACTATAATCGCATTTTACTCGGAAAGTACGCGTTTTCGGGCCTAATTTCCCCCTTCGGGGTTTCTAAGGGGTATGAAACAACCATTCTGAATCGATTGGCGTCATCAGAAAAAATCAAAATTTTCATCACTGACCTCTGCAGGCTACTGGCCTCAGAATTAGCATCAAATACAAGAAATTTAATGATGCCGGTATCAGGCAAAATTGCTGTTTCAGTACTGTTTCAAGTATGCTGAAACTATAATAGCATTTTACTCGGAAAGTACGCGTTTTCGGGCCTAATTTCCCCCTTCGGGGTTTCTAAGGGGTATGAAACAACCATTCTGAATCGATTGGCGTCATCAGAAAAAATCAAAATTTTCATCACTGACCTCTGCAGGTTACTGGCCTCAGAATTAGCATCAAATACAAGAAATTTAATGATGCCGGTATCAGGCAAAATTGCTGTTTCAGTACTGTTTCAAGTATGCTGCAACTATAATCGCATTTTACTCGGAAAGTATGCGTTTTCGGGCCTAATTTCCCCCTT
>CAXIWC010000088.1:30000-31812 GCA_964036015.1 Leptarthrus brevirostris | reverse complement strand
CATCTATTTAACATATTTGAGTCTCGTTCGTTATCGGAATTAACCAGACAAATCACTCCACGAACTAAGAACGGCCATGCACCACCACCTATAGATTCGAGAAAGAGCTATCAATCTGTCTTACTCATTTATATTCGGACCTGGTAGGCTTTCCCGTGTTGAGTCAAATTAAGCCGCAGGCTCCACTCCTGGTGGTGCCCTTCCGTCAATTCCTTTAAGTTTCAGCTTTGCAACCATACTTCCCCCGGAGCCCAAAAGCTTTGGTTTCCCGGGAAGCGACTGAGAGAGCCATAATAGTAGCTACACCCAATTGCTAGCTGGCATCGTTTATGGTTAGAACTAGGGCGGTATCTGATCGCCTTCGAGCCTCTAACTTTCGTTCTTGATTAATGAAAACATCTTTGGCAAATGCTTTCGCTTAAGTTAGTCTTACGACGGTCCAAGAATTTCACCTCTCGCGTCGTAATACTAATGCCCCCAACTGCTTCTATTAATCATTACCTCTTGATCTAAAAACCAATGAAAGTAGAACAGAGGTCTTATTTCATTATTCCATGCACAAAATATTCAGGCGTTTGAAGCCTGCTTTAAGCACTCTAATTTGTTCAAAGTAATTGTACCGGCCCACAACAACACTCGATAAAGAGCACTGAAGCGGGTATAAATAGGAGTTATATATATTAAATTCAATAAATTGAAAAAATATATATTAGAACTCCACCGGTAATACGCTCGCATAACATAAGGTAACGTACGAACCAATACTTTAGTTGTACTACCCGTATGGAGCACAGATTCAACTACGAACGTTTTAACCGCAACAACTTTAATATACGCTATTAGAGCTGGAATTACCGCGGCTGCTGGCACCAGACTTGCCCTCTAATGGGTCCTTGTTAAAGGATTTAAAGTGTACTCATTCCAATTACAGGGCCTCGGATATGAGTCCTGTATTGTTATTTTTCGTCACTACCTCCCCGTACTGGGAGTGGGTAATTTACGCGCCTGCTGCCTTCCTTAGATGTGGTAGCCGTTTCTCAGGCTCCCTCTCCGGAATCGAACCCTGATTCCCCGTTACCCGTTGCAACCATGGTAGTCCAAGATACTACCATCAATAGTTGATAGGGCAGACATTTGAAAGATCTGTCGTCGGTACAAGACCATACGATCTGCAAATTATCTAGAGTTCAACCATTATTACGATCCCCTAAGGTATCGCTTGGTTTTAGCCTAATAAAAGCACACGTCCCAAAGGTCCGTGTTTATATTGCATGTATTAGCTCTAGAATTACCACAGTTATCCAAGTAACTGTTAACGATCTAATAAACCATAACTGATATAATGAGCCTTTTGCGGTTTCACTTTAGAATTGTTTGTACTTAGACATGCATGGCTTAATCTTTGAGACAAGCATATAACTACTGGCAGGATCAACCAGAATAATGTTCACATTTTGTTTTTATATATATTGTAATAACAATATATATATTATTATTAATTATTTAATTAATTTATTTATCTACTTTCACAATTTACATATTGTAAAAATAAATTTATTTATTCTTTCAACAACTTTCAATATATTTTTAGATCTCGTCTAAATTTTTTAGAAGGGTTGACTTAACCCCTTGTGGCTTTCTTATAATAATAAGTTTTAGCAAATCAAAGAGAAACGTTTTTTGAAATGAGAAATTTTCTCATATATAATTTGACTATATAATATCATCTCTATATTTCTATAAAATCGATCATAGTCGTACCTGGAGAATATTTTTTGCAAGTATTACTGAAACACTTGATTCAGACAACAG
>CAXIWC010000088.1:20000-25000 GCA_964036015.1 Leptarthrus brevirostris | reverse complement strand
CATGTCCACCGACCTGCTGTTTTAAGCAACCAACGCCTTTCATGGTATCAGTATGAGTTGTTAATTTGGGCGCCTTAACATCACGTTTGGTTCATCCCACAGCGCCAGTTCTGCTTACCAAAAGTGGCCCACTGGGCACAATATATCACAACCTAAACCTTCATATCAAGAAAGGTTAGGTTCTTACCCATTTAAAGTTTGAGAATAGGTTAAGGTCGTTTCGGCCCTAAGGCCTCTAATCATTCGCTTTACCAGATAAGATTATTTTATATAATAATTAATTGCACCAGCTATCCTGAGGGAAACTTCGGAGGGAACCAGCTACTAGATAGTTCGATTGGTCTTTCGCCGCTATACTCAATTCTGACAATCGATTTGCACGTCAGAACTGCTTCGGTCTTCCATCAGGGTTTCCCCTGACTTCAACCTGATCAAGTATAGTTCACCATCTTTCGGGTCACAACATATATGCTCAAGGTACGCTCTAGTTAGAGGCATATATAATATATAAATATATTAAAATGCATAACTATATAGAACGCCCCGGGATGGAATATATATATTAAAATATATATAATTGATCCCATTAAAAACAGTTAAGTTAATTATGCCTTTAGGTTTTAAATACCCAATGACTTGCACACATGTTAGACTCCTTGGTCCGTGTTTCAAGACGGGTCCCGAAGGTATCCTAAATCTATAGCATTGTTAATCATATAAACGCATATAATAAAAAAAATAATACATGATTATTCTTATATTATAACATATGTGTAATATGTAAGCGTTATATATATAAAAATCTGTCAATAATTTATCTGTAACCGTATTTAAATTGGATTTTATATATATTATAAATAAATTTATAATAAAATATAAACTGATCCAAACGGAACTTATGATAAATTTTTAATTATATTAACAGATTACAATGTCCTTATATGAAAAAATTGCACATCATTTACACATTAAATAATATTAATGCATTATTAATGATGAATTTTTCATATTGGATATTTAGGTTCATCGGGCTTAACCTCTAAGCAGTTTCACGTACTATTTAACTCTCTATTCAGAGTTCTTTTCAACTTTCCCTCACGGTACTTGTTTGCTATCGGTCTCATGGTTATATTTAGTTTTAGATGGAGTTTACCACCATATTAGTGCTGCACTATCAAGCAACACGACTCTTAGGAAATATCTTCTAGTAATCATTAACGTCACCTACGGGCCTGGCACCCTCTATGGGTAAATGGCCTCATTTAAGAAGGACTTGAACTGTTAATTTATCATACTAGATTATAGATATTCCATACACTGCATCTTATATTTGTTAATATAACAAAATAACTTAGTGCTGAACTTGATTTCTTTTCGCTCGCCGCTACTAAGAAAATCCTAGTTAGTTTCTTTTCCTTCCCTCATTAATATGCTTAAATTCAGGGAGTAATCTCATATGAGTTGAGGTTGTTTAAAAAAATAAATTAGCTTTTATATTAAACTTAAATCAAATGAGCTATTCTCTAAATAAAAAATTGATTTTATATCTAGATATGCTATTTAAACATTTGATTTAAATAAAAGCATAAATATATTTAATTATTAATATTATAAAGAATACGTTAATATTCTTTAATAATATAACATGTGCTATAAAAGAGATAAATTAATATCTCTTTTAGCAACTTTATAATGAAAGTCTTACAACCCTCAACCATATGTAGTCCATGCAGCACTTTAAAATAAATTAAAGTACATATAGCATGAACTGCAATATGCGTTCAAAATGTCGATGTTCATGTGTCCTGCAGTTCACACGATGACGCACAGTTTGCTGCGTTCTTCATCGACCCATGAGCCAAGTGATCCTCCGCTTAGAGTATAACTTTTTAATTTTGTTTATTTATGTCAAATATTTTAAATAATGAATATATAATTATATGTTGCGAATGTCCAAAATTTATTATTTCTAATAAATCTTTACTTAATAAGTACAACAAATTATACATTGTTTGTGGCGCAATTAAGTTAATTAAATTAATTAATTAACCAGGGGGATGTCCCACAACCCCTTAACCGAGAAGATCTGACAACTTCTTCAGTTTTTTTAAGCAATTTAGCCCGTGACGTCCATCCAAGTAATACTAGTATGGATAGTCACAGGCTATTCTTTATTTGCAACTTTATTTTGCTAATAACAAGATAAAAATCTTCTTAAAGCAACTTAGCCTGTGACGTCCATCCTAGGAATACTAGTATGGATAGTCACAGGCTTGCTATTTATGAATTAATCAAATTCATTCTTTAATAGAAAGGATAAGCTAATATCAATTCTAGTTATTATAGTAAATATGTTTTATTGGAAGTTTCATTAACTTTAATGATCCTTCCGCAGGTTCACCTACGGAAACCTTGTTACGACTTTTACTTCCTCTAAATAATCAAGTTTGGTCAACTTTTGTGAAACATCCGTAACACCAAGGCGTCACAGAGATCACGTCCGGAGACCTCACTAAATAATTCAATCGGTAGTAGCGACGGGCGGTGTGTACAAAGGGCAGGGACTTAGTCAATGCGAGTTAATGACTCGCACTTACTGGGAATTCCAAGTTCATGTGAACAGTTTCAGTTCACAATCCCAAGCATGAAAGTGATTCAGCGGTTTACCCGGACCTCTCGGTCTAGGAAATACACGTTGATACTTTCATTGTAGCGCGCGTGCAGCCCAGGACATCTAAGGGCATCACAGACCTGTTATTGCTCAATCTCATTATTGCTAAACGCAATTTGTCCATTTAAGAAGCTAGTGTCCGTATTAATGGGACAAACAAACAGGTACGACTCCACCCAATATAAACAAAATCAGAACAGTCCTACATTTGCATGTAGGGGTGCTGTTAAGCCAGTTATATCAAGGTTTCAACATCATAATCCTGAATGCATCTATTTAACATATTTGAGTCTCGTTCGTTATCGGAATTAACCAGACAAATCACTCCACGAACTAAGAACGGCCATGCACCACCACCTATAGATTCGAGAAAGAGCTATCAATCTGTCTTACTCATTTATATTCGGACCTGGTAGGCTTTCCCGTGTTGAGTCAAATTAAGCCGCAGGCTCCACTCCTGGTGGTGCCCTTCCGTCAATTCCTTTAAGTTTCAGCTTTGCAACCATACTTCCCCCGGAGCCCAAAAGCTTTGGTTTCCCGGGAAGCGACTGAGAGAGCCATAATAGTAGCTACACCCAATTGCTAGCTGGCATCGTTTATGGTTAGAACTAGGGCGGTATCTGATCGCCTTCGAGCCTCTAACTTTCGTTCTTGATTAATGAAAACATCTTTGGCAAATGCTTTCGCTTAAGTTAGTCTTACGACGGTCCAAGAATTTCACCTCTCGCGTCGTAATACTAATGCCCCCAACTGCTTCTATTAATCATTACCTCTTGATCTAAAAACCAATGAAAGTAGAACAGAGGTCTTATTTCATTATTCCATGCACAAAATATTCAGGCGTTTGAAGCCTGCTTTAAGCACTCTAATTTGTTCAAAGTAATTGTACCGGCCCACAACAACACTCGATAAAGAGCACTGAAGCGGGTATAAATAGGAGTTATATATATTAAATTCAATAAATTGAAAAAATATATATTAGAACTCCACCGGTAATACGCTCGCATAACATAAGGTAACGTACGAACCAATACTTTAGTTGTACTACCCGTATGGAGCACAGATTCAACTACGAACGTTTTAACCGCAACAACTTTAATATACGCTATTAGAGCTGGAATTACCGCGGCTGCTGGCACCAGACTTGCCCTCTAATGGGTCCTTGTTAAAGGATTTAAAGTGTACTCATTCCAATTACAGGGCCTCGGATATGAGTCCTGTATTGTTATTTTTCGTCACTACCTCCCCGTACTGGGAGTGGGTAATTTACGCGCCTGCTGCCTTCCTTAGATGTGGTAGCCGTTTCTCAGGCTCCCTCTCCGGAATCGAACCCTGATTCCCCGTTACCCGTTGCAACCATGGTAGTCCAAGATACTACCATCAATAGTTGATAGGGCAGACATTTGAAAGATCTGTCGTCGGTACAAGACCATACGATCTGCAAATTATCTAGAGTTCAACCATTATTACGATCCCCTAAGGTATCGCTTGGTTTTAGCCTAATAAAAGCACACGTCCCAAAGGTCCGTGTTTATATTGCATGTATTAGCTCTAGAATTACCACAGTTATCCAAGTAACTGTTAACGATCTAATAAACCATAACTGATATAATGAGCCTTTTGCGGTTTCACTTTAGAATTGTTTGTACTTAGACATGCATGGCTTAATCTTTGAGACAAGCATATAACTACTGGCAGGATCAACCAGAATAATGTTCACATTTTGTTTTTATATATATTGTAATAACAATATATATATTATTATTAATTATTTAATTAATTTATTTATCTACTTTCACAATTTACATATTGTAAAAATAAATTTATTTATTCTTTCAACAACTTTCAATATATTTTTAGATCTCGTCTAAATTTTTTAGAAGGGTTGACTTAACCCCTTGTGGCTTTCTTATAATAATAAGTTTTAGCAAATCAAAGAGAAACGTTTTTTGAAATGAGAAATTTTCTCATATATAATTTGACTATATAATATCATCTCTATATTTCTATAAAATCGATCATAGTCGTACCTGGAGAATATTTTTTGCAAGTATTACTGAAACACTTGATTCAGACAACAGTCCATACAATGGTTCTGGGGAACCAACTAGCTAAACTAATACAATCATCACATATGAAAATAAGTCTGAACCTTATGATTCGATATGTACATGCACATTTTTTGTGTTATTGTAAAAATTGCTTTAAAGTGCTTTCTATGCTAAAATAGGGTAAAAAAAATTTTATGAAATTTTTTCATATAGTTATGATAATAAATTTTACCTCATTTTATAAATGGTAACAAAATTATATCTCTGGAATATAAACT
>CAXIWC010000088.1:10000-15000 GCA_964036015.1 Leptarthrus brevirostris | reverse complement strand
CGCTTTACCAGATAAGATTATTTTATATAATAATTAATTGCACCAGCTATCCTGAGGGAAACTTCGGAGGGAACCAGCTACTAGATAGTTCGATTGGTCTTTCGCCGCTATACTCAATTCTGACAATCGATTTGCACGTCAGAACTGCTTCGGTCTTCCATCAGGGTTTCCCCTGACTTCAACCTGATCAAGTATAGTTCACCATCTTTCGGGTCACAACATATATGCTCAAGGTACGCTCTAGTTAGAGGCATATATAATATATAAATATATTAAAATGCATAACTATATAGAACGCCCCGGGATGGAATATATATATTAAAATATATATAATTGATCCCATTAAAAACAGTTAAGTTAATTATGCCTTTAGGTTTTAAATACCCAATGACTTGCACACATGTTAGACTCCTTGGTCCGTGTTTCAAGACGGGTCCCGAAGGTATCCTAAATCTATAGCATTGTTAATCATATAAACGCATATAATAAAAAAAATAATACATGATTATTCTTATATTATAACATATGTGTAATATGTAAGCGTTATATATATAAAAATCTGTCAATAATTTATCTGTAACCGTATTTAAATTGGATTTTATATATATTATAAATAAATTTATAATAAAATATAAACTGATCCAAACGGAACTTATGATAAATTTTTAATTATATTAACAGATTACAATGTCCTTATATGAAAAAATTGCACATCATTTACACATTAAATAATATTAATGCATTATTAATGATGAATTTTTCATATTGGATATTTAGGTTCATCGGGCTTAACCTCTAAGCAGTTTCACGTACTATTTAACTCTCTATTCAGAGTTCTTTTCAACTTTCCCTCACGGTACTTGTTTGCTATCGGTCTCATGGTTATATTTAGTTTTAGATGGAGTTTACCACCATATTAGTGCTGCACTATCAAGCAACACGACTCTTAGGAAATATCTTCTAGTAATCATTAACGTCACCTACGGGCCTGGCACCCTCTATGGGTAAATGGCCTCATTTAAGAAGGACTTGAACTGTTAATTTATCATACTAGATTATAGATATTCCATACACTGCATCTTATATTTGTTAATATAACAAAATAACTTAGTGCTGAACTTGATTTCTTTTCGCTCGCCGCTACTAAGAAAATCCTAGTTAGTTTCTTTTCCTTCCCTCATTAATATGCTTAAATTCAGGGAGTAATCTCATATGAGTTGAGGTTGTTTAAAAAAATAAATTAGCTTTTATATTAAACTTAAATCAAATGAGCTATTCTCTAAATAAAAAATTGATTTTATATCTAGATATGCTATTTAAACATTTGATTTAAATAAAAGCATAAATATATTTAATTATTAATATTATAAAGAATACGTTAATATTCTTTAATAATATAACATGTGCTATAAAAGAGATAAATTAATATCTCTTTTAGCAACTTTATAATGAAAGTCTTACAACCCTCAACCATATGTAGTCCATGCAGCACTTTAAAATAAATTAAAGTACATATAGCATGAACTGCAATATGCGTTCAAAATGTCGATGTTCATGTGTCCTGCAGTTCACACGATGACGCACAGTTTGCTGCGTTCTTCATCGACCCATGAGCCAAGTGATCCTCCGCTTAGAGTATAACTTTTTAATTTTGTTTATTTATGTCAAATATTTTAAATAATGAATATATAATTATATGTTGCGAATGTCCAAAATTTATTATTTCTAATAAATCTTTACTTAATAAGTACAACAAATTATACATTGTTTGTGGCGCAATTAAGTTAATTAAATTAATTAATTAACCAGGGGGATGTCCCACAACCCCTTAACCGAGAAGATCTGACAACTTCTTCAGTTTTTTTAAGCAATTTAGCCCGTGACGTCCATCCAAGTAATACTAGTATGGATAGTCACAGGCTATTCTTTATTTGCAACTTTATTTTGCTAATAACAAGATAAAAATCTTCTTAAAGCAACTTAGCCTGTGACGTCCATCCTAGGAATACTAGTATGGATAGTCACAGGCTTGCTATTTATGAATTAATCAAATTCATTCTTTAATAGAAAGGATAAGCTAATATCAATTCTAGTTATTATAGTAAATATGTTTTATTGGAAGTTTCATTAACTTTAATGATCCTTCCGCAGGTTCACCTACGGAAACCTTGTTACGACTTTTACTTCCTCTAAATAATCAAGTTTGGTCAACTTTTGTGAAACATCCGTAACACCAAGGCGTCACAGAGATCACGTCCGGAGACCTCACTAAATAATTCAATCGGTAGTAGCGACGGGCGGTGTGTACAAAGGGCAGGGACTTAGTCAATGCGAGTTAATGACTCGCACTTACTGGGAATTCCAAGTTCATGTGAACAGTTTCAGTTCACAATCCCAAGCATGAAAGTGATTCAGCGGTTTACCCGGACCTCTCGGTCTAGGAAATACACGTTGATACTTTCATTGTAGCGCGCGTGCAGCCCAGGACATCTAAGGGCATCACAGACCTGTTATTGCTCAATCTCATTATTGCTAAACGCAATTTGTCCATTTAAGAAGCTAGTGTCCGTATTAATGGGACAAACAAACAGGTACGACTCCACCCAATATAAACAAAATCAGAACAGTCCTACATTTGCATGTAGGGGTGCTGTTAAGCCAGTTATATCAAGGTTTCAACATCATAATCCTGAATGCATCTATTTAACATATTTGAGTCTCGTTCGTTATCGGAATTAACCAGACAAATCACTCCACGAACTAAGAACGGCCATGCACCACCACCTATAGATTCGAGAAAGAGCTATCAATCTGTCTTACTCATTTATATTCGGACCTGGTAGGCTTTCCCGTGTTGAGTCAAATTAAGCCGCAGGCTCCACTCCTGGTGGTGCCCTTCCGTCAATTCCTTTAAGTTTCAGCTTTGCAACCATACTTCCCCCGGAGCCCAAAAGCTTTGGTTTCCCGGGAAGCGACTGAGAGAGCCATAATAGTAGCTACACCCAATTGCTAGCTGGCATCGTTTATGGTTAGAACTAGGGCGGTATCTGATCGCCTTCGAGCCTCTAACTTTCGTTCTTGATTAATGAAAACATCTTTGGCAAATGCTTTCGCTTAAGTTAGTCTTACGACGGTCCAAGAATTTCACCTCTCGCGTCGTAATACTAATGCCCCCAACTGCTTCTATTAATCATTACCTCTTGATCTAAAAACCAATGAAAGTAGAACAGAGGTCTTATTTCATTATTCCATGCACAAAATATTCAGGCGTTTGAAGCCTGCTTTAAGCACTCTAATTTGTTCAAAGTAATTGTACCGGCCCACAACAACACTCGATAAAGAGCACTGAAGCGGGTATAAATAGGAGTTATATATATTAAATTCAATAAATTGAAAAAATATATATTAGAACTCCACCGGTAATACGCTCGCATAACATAAGGTAACGTACGAACCAATACTTTAGTTGTACTACCCGTATGGAGCACAGATTCAACTACGAACGTTTTAACCGCAACAACTTTAATATACGCTATTAGAGCTGGAATTACCGCGGCTGCTGGCACCAGACTTGCCCTCTAATGGGTCCTTGTTAAAGGATTTAAAGTGTACTCATTCCAATTACAGGGCCTCGGATATGAGTCCTGTATTGTTATTTTTCGTCACTACCTCCCCGTACTGGGAGTGGGTAATTTACGCGCCTGCTGCCTTCCTTAGATGTGGTAGCCGTTTCTCAGGCTCCCTCTCCGGAATCGAACCCTGATTCCCCGTTACCCGTTGCAACCATGGTAGTCCAAGATACTACCATCAATAGTTGATAGGGCAGACATTTGAAAGATCTGTCGTCGGTACAAGACCATACGATCTGCAAATTATCTAGAGTTCAACCATTATTACGATCCCCTAAGGTATCGCTTGGTTTTAGCCTAATAAAAGCACACGTCCCAAAGGTCCGTGTTTATATTGCATGTATTAGCTCTAGAATTACCACAGTTATCCAAGTAACTGTTAACGATCTAATAAACCATAACTGATATAATGAGCCTTTTGCGGTTTCACTTTAGAATTGTTTGTACTTAGACATGCATGGCTTAATCTTTGAGACAAGCATATAACTACTGGCAGGATCAACCAGAATAATGTTCACATTTTGTTTTTATATATATTGTAATAACAATATATATATTATTATTAATTATTTAATTAATTTATTTATCTACTTTCACAATTTACATATTGTAAAAATAAATTTATTTATTCTTTCAACAACTTTCAATATATTTTTAGATCTCGTCTAAATTTTTTAGAAGGGTTGACTTAACCCCTTGTGGCTTTCTTATAATAATAAGTTTTAGCAAATCAAAGAGAAACGTTTTTTGAAATGAGAAATTTTCTCATATATAATTTGACTATATAAGATCATCTCTATATTTCTATAAAATCGATCATAGTCGTACCTGGAGAATATTTTTTGCAAGTATTACTGAAACACTTGATTCAGACAACAGTCCATACAATGGTTCTGGGGAACCAACTAGCTAAACTAATACAATCATCACATATGAAAATAAGTCTGAACCTTATGATTCGATATGTACATGCACATTTTTTGTGTTATTGTAAAAATTGCTTTAAAGTGCTTTCTATGCTAAAATAGGGTAAAAAAAAATTTATGAAATTTTTTCATATAGTTATGATAATAAATTTTACCTCATTTTATAAATGGTAACAAAATTATATCTCTGGAATATAAACTTATCATGAAAATTATTTGAATTTTTCTTAGTAGATGACATTTTTTAATACAATCATCACATATGAAAATAAGTCTGAACCTTATGATTCGATATGTACATGCACATTTTTTGTGTTATTGTAAAAATTGCTTTAAAGTGCTTTCTATGCTAAAATAGAGTAAAAAAAATTTTATGAAATTTTTTCATATAGTTATGATAATAAATTTTACCTCATTTTATAAATGGTAACAAATTTATATCTCT
>CAXIWC010000088.1:0-5000 GCA_964036015.1 Leptarthrus brevirostris | reverse complement strand
AGAGGCATATATAATATATAAATATATTAAAATGCATAACTATATAGAACGCCCCGGGATGGAATATATATATTAAAATATATATAATTGATCCCATTAAAAACAGTTAAGTTAATTATGCCTTTAGGTTTTAAATACCCAATGACTTGCACACATGTTAGACTCCTTGGTCCGTGTTTCAAGACGGGTCCCGAAGGTATCCTAAATCTATAGCATTGTTAATCATATAAACGCATATAATAAAAAAAATAATACATGATTATTCTTATATTATAACATATGTGTAATATGTAAGCGTTATATATATAAAAATCTGTCAATAATTTATCTGTAACCGTATTTAAATTGGATTTTATATATATTATAAATAAATTTATAATAAAATATAAACTGATCCAAACGGAACTTATGATAAATTTTTAATTATATTAACAGATTACAATGTCCTTATATGAAAAAATTGCACATCATTTACACATTAAATAATATTAATGCATTATTAATGATGAATTTTTCATATTGGATATTTAGGTTCATCGGGCTTAACCTCTAAGCAGTTTCACGTACTATTTAACTCTCTATTCAGAGTTCTTTTCAACTTTCCCTCACGGTACTTGTTTGCTATCGGTCTCATGGTTATATTTAGTTTTAGATGGAGTTTACCACCATATTAGTGCTGCACTATCAAGCAACACGACTCTTAGGAAATATCTTCTAGTAATCATTAACGTCACCTACGGGCCTGGCACCCTCTATGGGTAAATGGCCTCATTTAAGAAGGACTTGAACTGTTAATTTATCATACTAGATTATAGATATTCCATACACTGCATCTTATATTTGTTAATATAACAAAATAACTTAGTGCTGAACTTGATTTCTTTTCGCTCGCCGCTACTAAGAAAATCCTAGTTAGTTTCTTTTCCTTCCCTCATTAATATGCTTAAATTCAGGGAGTAATCTCATATGAGTTGAGGTTGTTTAAAAAAATAAATTAGCTTTTATATTAAACTTAAATCAAATGAGCTATTCTCTAAATAAAAAATTGATTTTATATCTAGATATGCTATTTAAACATTTGATTTAAATAAAAGCATAAATATATTTAATTATTAATATTATAAAGAATACGTTAATATTCTTTAATAATATAACATGTGCTATAAAAGAGATAAATTAATATCTCTTTTAGCAACTTTATAATGAAAGTCTTACAACCCTCAACCATATGTAGTCCATGCAGCACTTTAAAATAAATTAAAGTACATATAGCATGAACTGCAATATGCGTTCAAAATGTCGATGTTCATGTGTCCTGCAGTTCACACGATGACGCACAGTTTGCTGCGTTCTTCATCGACCCATGAGCCAAGTGATCCTCCGCTTAGAGTATAACTTTTTAATTTTGTTTATTTATGTCAAATATTTTAAATAATGAATATATAATTATATGTTGCGAATGTCCAAAATTTATTATTTCTAATAAATCTTTACTTAATAAGTACAACAAATTATACATTGTTTGTGGCGCAATTAAGTTAATTAAATTAATTAATTAACCAGGGGGATGTCCCACAACCCCTTAACCGAGAAGATCTGACAACTTCTTCAGTTTTTTTAAGCAATTTAGCCCGTGACGTCCATCCAAGTAATACTAGTATGGATAGTCACAGGCTATTCTTTATTTGCAACTTTATTTTGCTAATAACAAGATAAAAATCTTCTTAAAGCAACTTAGCCTGTGACGTCCATCCTAGGAATACTAGTATGGATAGTCACAGGCTTGCTATTTATGAATTAATCAAATTCATTCTTTAATAGAAAGGATAAGCTAATATCAATTCTAGTTATTATAGTAAATATGTTTTATTGGAAGTTTCATTAACTTTAATGATCCTTCCGCAGGTTCACCTACGGAAACCTTGTTACGACTTTTACTTCCTCTAAATAATCAAGTTTGGTCAACTTTTGTGAAACATCCGTAACACCAAGGCGTCACAGAGATCACGTCCGGAGACCTCACTAAATAATTCAATCGGTAGTAGCGACGGGCGGTGTGTACAAAGGGCAGGGACTTAGTCAATGCGAGTTAATGACTCGCACTTACTGGGAATTCCAAGTTCATGTGAACAGTTTCAGTTCACAATCCCAAGCATGAAAGTGATTCAGCGGTTTACCCGGACCTCTCGGTCTAGGAAATACACGTTGATACTTTCATTGTAGCGCGCGTGCAGCCCAGGACATCTAAGGGCATCACAGACCTGTTATTGCTCAATCTCATTATTGCTAAACGCAATTTGTCCATTTAAGAAGCTAGTGTCCGTATTAATGGGACAAACAAACAGGTACGACTCCACCCAATATAAACAAAATCAGAACAGTCCTACATTTGCATGTAGGGGTGCTGTTAAGCCAGTTATATCAAGGTTTCAACATCATAATCCTGAATGCATCTATTTAACATATTTGAGTCTCGTTCGTTATCGGAATTAACCAGACAAATCACTCCACGAACTAAGAACGGCCATGCACCACCACCTATAGATTCGAGAAAGAGCTATCAATCTGTCTTACTCATTTATATTCGGACCTGGTAGGCTTTCCGTGTTGAGTCAAATTAAGCCGCAGGCTCCACTCCTGGTGGTGCCCTTCCGTCAATTCCTTTAAGTTTCAGCTTTGCAACCATACTTCCCCCGGAGCCCAAAAGCTTTGGTTTCCCGGGAAGCGACTGAGAGAGCCATAATAGTAGCTACACCCAATTGCTAGCTGGCATCGTTTATGGTTAGAACTAGGGCGGTATCTGATCGCCTTCGAGCCTCTAACTTTCGTTCTTGATTAATGAAAACATCTTTGGCAAATGCTTTCGCTTAAGTTAGTCTTACGACGGTCCAAGAATTTCACCTCTCGCGTCGTAATACTAATGCCCCCAACTGCTTCTATTAATCATTACCTCTTGATCTAAAAACCAATGAAAGTAGAACAGAGGTCTTATTTCATTATTCCATGCACAAAATATTCAGGCGTTTGAAGCCTGCTTTAAGCACTCTAATTTGTTCAAAGTAATTGTACCGGCCCACAACAACACTCGATAAAGAGCACTGAAGCGGGTATAAATAGGAGTTATATATATTAAATTCAATAAATTGAAAAAATATATATTAGAACTCCACCGGTAATACGCTCGCATAACATAAGGTAACGTACGAACCAATACTTTAGTTGTACTACCCGTATGGAGCACAGATTCAACTACGAACGTTTTAACCGCAACAACTTTAATATACGCTATTAGAGCTGGAATTACCGCGGCTGCTGGCACCAGACTTGCCCTCTAATGGGTCCTTGTTAAAGGATTTAAAGTGTACTCATTCCAATTACAGGGCCTCGGATATGAGTCCTGTATTGTTATTTTTCGTCACTACCTCCCCGTACTGGGAGTGGGTAATTTACGCGCCTGCTGCCTTCCTTAGATGTGGTAGCCGTTTCTCAGGCTCCCTCTCCGGAATCGAACCCTGATTCCCCGTTACCCGTTGCAACCATGGTAGTCCAAGATACTACCATCAATAGTTGATAGGGCAGACATTTGAAAGATCTGTCGTCGGTACAAGACCATACGATCTGCAAATTATCTAGAGTTCAACCATTATTACGATCCCCTAAGGTATCGCTTGGTTTTAGCCTAATAAAAGCACACGTCCCAAAGGTCCGTGTTTATATTGCATGTATTAGCTCTAGAATTACCACAGTTATCCAAGTAACTGTTAACGATCTAATAAACCATAACTGATATAATGAGCCTTTTGCGGTTTCACTTTAGAATTGTTTGTACTTAGACATGCATGGCTTAATCTTTGAGACAAGCATATAACTACTGGCAGGATCAACCAGAATAATGTTCACATTTTGTTTTTATATATATTGTAATAACAATATATATATTATTATTAATTATTTAATTAATTTATTTATCTACTTTCACAATTTACATATTGTAAAAATAAATTTATTTATTCTTTCAACAACTTTCAATATATTTTTAGATCTCGTCTAAATTTTTTAGAAGGGTTGACTTAACCCCTTGTGGCTTTCTTATAATAATAAGTTTTAGCAAATCAAAGAGAAACGTTTTTTGAAATGAGAAATTTTCTCATATATAATTTGACTATATAATATCATCTCTATATTTCTATAAAATCGATCATAGTCGTACCTGGAGAATATTTTTTGCAAGTATTACTGAAACACTTGATTCAGACAACAGTCCATACAATGGTTCTGGGGAACCAACTAGCTAAACTAATACAATCATCACATATGAAAATAAGTCTGAACCTTATGATTCGATATGTACATGCACATTTTTTGTGTTATTGTAAAAATTGCTTTAAAGTGCTTTCTATGCTAAAATAGGGTAAAAAAAATTTTATGAAATTTTTTCATATAGTTATGATAATAAATTTTACCTCATTTTATAAATGGTAACAAAATTATATCTCTGGAATATAAACTTATCATGAAAATTATTTGAATTTTCTTAGTAGATGACATTTTTTAATACAATCATCACATATGAAAATAAGTCTGAACCTTATGATTCGATATGTACATGCACATTTTTTGTGTTATTGTAAAAATTGCTTTAAAGTGCTTTCTATGCTAAAATAGAGTAAAAAAAATTTTATGAAATTTTTTCATATAGTTATGATAATAAATTTTACCTCATTTTATAAATGGTAACAAATTTATATCTCTGGAATATAAAATTATCATGAAAATTATTTGAATTTTCTTAGTAGATGACATTTTTTAATATAATCATCACATATGAAAATAAGTCTGAACCTTATGATTCGATATGTACATGCACATTTTTCGTGTTATTGTAAAAATTGCTTTAAAGTGCTTTCTATGCTAAAATAGAGTAAAAAAAAATTTTATGAAATTTTTTCATATAGTTATGATAATAAATTTTACCTCATTTTATAAATGGTAACAAATTT
>CAXIWC010000087.1:35000-36538 GCA_964036015.1 Leptarthrus brevirostris | reverse complement strand
ATGCTAAAATAGGGTAAAAAAAATTTTATGAAATTTTTTCATATAGTTATGATAATAAATTTTACCTCATTTTATAAATGGTAACAAAATTATATCTCTGGAATATAAACTTATCATGAAAATTATTTGAATTTTCTTAGTAGATGACATTTTTTAATACAATCATCACATATGAAAATAAGTCTGAACCTTATGATTCGATATGTACATGCACATTTTTTGTGTTATTGTAAAAATTGCTTTAAAGTGCTTTCTATGCTAAAATAGAGTAAAAAAAATTTTATGAAATTTTTTCATATAGTTATGATAATAAATTTTACCTCATTTTATAAATGGTAACAAATTTATATCTCTGGAATATAAAATTATCATGAAAATTATTTGAATTTTCTTAGTAGATGACATTTTTTAATACAATCATCACATATGAAAATAAGTCTGAACCTTATGATTCGATATGTACATGCACATTTTTCGTGTTATTGTAAAAATTGCTTTAAAGTGCTTTCTATGCTAAAATAGAGTAAAAAAAATTTTATGAAATTTTTTCATATAGTTATGATAATAAATTTTACCTCATTTTATAAATGGTAACAAATTTATATCTCTGGAATATAAAATTATCATGAAAATTATTTGAATTTTCTTAGTAGATGACATTTTTGTTAGTTCTCGTAAATAGCTTTAAAATGCTAAATTGAGTAATTTTTATGAAAGTCTTTCATATGGTTGTGATAATAAATTTTACCTTATTTTATAACTGGTGACAAAATTATTATATTATTATATTATTATTTGAATTTTCTTAGTTGATGACATTTTTGTAAGTTCTCGCAAATAGCTTTAAAATGCTTAATTGAGTAATTTTTATGAAAGTCTTTCATATGGTTGTGATAATAAATTTTACCTTATTTTATAACTGGTAACAAATTTATGTATCTGTAATAAAAAGTAATCATGGAAATTATTTGAATTTTCTTAGTTGATGACATTTTTGTAAGTTCTCGCAAATAGCTTTAAAATGCTAAATTGAGTAATTTTTATGAAAGTCTTTCATATGGTTGTGATAATAAATCAGCCCGTCCAGTAATCAACCAACTTTGTAACCTAATACAATTTAATATATGATAATAATAATGTGCATACTGAATGCACAAATTGAAATTGTATTATCTATAAAATGGTGAATTAAATCAGCTCGGCTAGTTGTCAACCAACTTTGTAACCTTTTACAATTTCATATATGATAATAATAATGTTTAATGCACAAATTTGGTTGCAGTTATGTCTCTACAATATGATAATTTGAGGTTGACTATAAATTGATGAATTAATGCGGCTCGTTAAGTCATCAACCAACATTGTAACCTAATAGAATTTGATATATATATACCGAATTCACATATTGAAACTGTATTAGGTTACAATGTTGATTGGTGAGCTGATGGGCCGCGTTAATTTCAAGTAAATTTCTCCCAATTTTTCACAGTGTAGGACTGACCAACTTGTATTAGGTTACAATGTTTATTGATGACTTA
>CAXIWC010000087.1:27500-30000 GCA_964036015.1 Leptarthrus brevirostris | reverse complement strand
CTCTTTTAGCAACTTTATAATGAAAGTCTTACAACCCTCAACCATATGTAGTCCATGCAGCACTTTAAAATAAATTAAAGTACATATAGCATGAACTGCAATATGCGTTCAAAATGTCGATGTTCATGTGTCCTGCAGTTCACACGATGACGCACAGTTTGCTGCGTTCTTCATCGACCCATGAGCCAAGTGATCCTCCGCTTAGAGTATAACTTTTTAATTTTGTTTATTTATGTCAAATATTTTAAATAATGAATATATAATTATATGTTGCGAATGTCCAAAATTTATTATTTCTAATAAATCTTTACTTAATAAGTACAACAAATTATACATTGTTTGTGGCGCAATTAAGTTAATTAAATTAATTAATTAACCAGGGGGATGTCCCACAACCCCTTAACCGAGAAGATCTGACAACTTCTTCAGTTTTTTTAAGCAATTTAGCCCGTGACGTCCATCCAAGTAATACTAGTATGGATAGTCACAGGCTATTCTTTATTTGCAACTTTATTTTGCTAATAACAAGATAAAAATCTTCTTAAAGCAACTTAGCCTGTGACGTCCATCCTAGGAATACTAGTATGGATAGTCACAGGCTTGCTATTTATGAATTAATCAAATTCATTCTTTAATAGAAAGGATAAGCTAATATCAATTCTAGTTATTATAGTAAATATGTTTTATTGGAAGTTTCATTAACTTTAATGATCCTTCCGCAGGTTCACCTACGGAAACCTTGTTACGACTTTTACTTCCTCTAAATAATCAAGTTTGGTCAACTTTTGTGAAACATCCGTAACACCAAGGCGTCACAGAGATCACGTCCGGAGACCTCACTAAATAATTCAATCGGTAGTAGCGACGGGCGGTGTGTACAAAGGGCAGGGACTTAGTCAATGCGAGTTAATGACTCGCACTTACTGGGAATTCCAAGTTCATGTGAACAGTTTCAGTTCACAATCCCAAGCATGAAAGTGATTCAGCGGTTTACCCGGACCTCTCGGTCTAGGAAATACACGTTGATACTTTCATTGTAGCGCGCGTGCAGCCCAGGACATCTAAGGGCATCACAGACCTGTTATTGCTCAATCTCATTATTGCTAAACGCAATTTGTCCATTTAAGAAGCTAGTGTCCGTATTAATGGGACAAACAAACAGGTACGACTCCACCCAATATAAACAAAATCAGAACAGTCCTACATTTGCATGTAGGGGTGCTGTTAAGCCAGTTATATCAAGGTTTCAACATCATAATCCTGAATGCATCTATTTAACATATTTGAGTCTCGTTCGTTATCGGAATTAACCAGACAAATCACTCCACGAACTAAGAACGGCCATGCACCACCACCTATAGATTCGAGAAAGAGCTATCAATCTGTCTTACTCATTTATATTCGGACCTGGTAGGCTTTCCCGTGTTGAGTCAAATTAAGCCGCAGGCTCCACTCCTGGTGGTGCCCTTCCGTCAATTCCTTTAAGTTTCAGCTTTGCAACCATACTTCCCCCGGAGCCCAAAAGCTTTGGTTTCCCGGGAAGCGACTGAGAGAGCCATAATAGTAGCTACACCCAATTGCTAGCTGGCATCGTTTATGGTTAGAACTAGGGCGGTATCTGATCGCCTTCGAGCCTCTAACTTTCGTTCTTGATTAATGAAAACATCTTTGGCAAATGCTTTCGCTTAAGTTAGTCTTACGACGGTCCAAGAATTTCACCTCTCGCGTCGTAATACTAATGCCCCCAACTGCTTCTATTAATCATTACCTCTTGATCTAAAAACCAATGAAAGTAGAACAGAGGTCTTATTTCATTATTCCATGCACAAAATATTCAGGCGTTTGAAGCCTGCTTTAAGCACTCTAATTTGTTCAAAGTAATTGTACCGGCCCACAACAACACTCGATAAAGAGCACTGAAGCGGGTATAAATAGGAGTTATATATATTAAATTCAATAAATTGAAAAAATATATATTAGAACTCCACCGGTAATACGCTCGCATAACATAAGGTAACGTACGAACCAATACTTTAGTTGTACTACCCGTATGGAGCACAGATTCAACTACGAACGTTTTAACCGCAACAACTTTAATATACGCTATTAGAGCTGGAATTACCGCGGCTGCTGGCACCAGACTTGCCCTCTAATGGGTCCTTGTTAAAGGATTTAAAGTGTACTCATTCCAATTACAGGGCCTCGGATATGAGTCCTGTATTGTTATTTTTCGTCACTACCTCCCCGTACTGGGAGTGGGTAATTTACGCGCCTGCTGCCTTCCTTAGATGTGGTAGCCGTTTCTCAGGCTCCCTCTCCGGAATCGAACCCTGATTCCCCGTTACCCGTTGCAACCATGGTAGTCCAAGATACTACCATCAATAGTTGATAGGGCAGACATTTGAAAGATCTGTCGTCGGTACAAGACCATACGATCTGCAAATTATCTAGAGTTCAACCATTATTACGATCCCCTAAGGTATCGCTTGGTTTTAGCCTA
>CAXIWC010000087.1:17500-22500 GCA_964036015.1 Leptarthrus brevirostris | reverse complement strand
CATATCTCTCTTCGAAAGACTTCCATGGTAGTACGACTATGAAACAGAAAAGAAAACTCTTTCGATATTTCTCGACGGCTTCTTTATGGTTGTTTCTGTTACCAGGATGAGCATTAAAGCCCATTTTTAATAACAAACGTATACTCAACAGGTTACGGAATTGGAACCGTATTCCCTTTCGTTCAAAATAATAAGTATATTAAAATAAATTAATATAACTTAACATTTTTCGGCTTTCGCCTTGAACTTAGGACCGACTAACTCGTGATCAACCACTGTTCACACGAAACCCTTCTCCACTTCAGTCCTCCAAGGTCTCATTCGATTATTTGCTACTACCACCAAGATCTGTACCAATGGCGGCTCCATGCAGGCTTACGCCAAACACTTCTACGCACACCATTGTACCCTCCTACTCATTAAAGTTTCAAAATTTATAAAAAAAAATATTTAATATAATGCACTGTATAAATCATATACTTTAACGGTGATGTATAGGCATACAACTTGAGCGCCATCCATTTTAAGGGCTAGTTGCTTCGGCAGGTGAGTTGTTACACACTCCTTAGCGGATTACGACTTCCATGTCCACCGACCTGCTGTTTTAAGCAACCAACGCCTTTCATGGTATCAGTATGAGTTGTTAATTTGGGCGCCTTAACATCACGTTTGGTTCATCCCACAGCGCCAGTTCTGCTTACCAAAAGTGGCCCACTGGGCACAATATATCACAACCTAAACCTTCATATCAAGAAAGGTTAGGTTCTTACCCATTTAAAGTTTGAGAATAGGTTAAGGTCGTTTCGGCCCTAAGGCCTCTAATCATTCGCTTTACCAGATAAGATTATTTTATATAATAATTAATTGCACCAGCTATCCTGAGGGAAACTTCGGAGGGAACCAGCTACTAGATAGTTCGATTGGTCTTTCGCCGCTATACTCAATTCTGACAATCGATTTGCACGTCAGAACTGCTTCGGTCTTCCATCAGGGTTTCCCCTGACTTCAACCTGATCAAGTATAGTTCACCATCTTTCGGGTCACAACATATATGCTCAAGGTACGCTCTAGTTAGAGGCATATATAATATATAAATATATTAAAATGCATAACTATATAGAACGCCCCGGGATGGAATATATATATTAAAATATATATAATTGATCCCATTAAAAACAGTTAAGTTAATTATGCCTTTAGGTTTTAAATACCCAATGACTTGCACACATGTTAGACTCCTTGGTCCGTGTTTCAAGACGGGTCCCGAAGGTATCCTAAATCTATAGCATTGTTAATCATATAAACGCATATAATAAAAAAAATAATACATGATTATTCTTATATTATAACATATGTGTAATATGTAAGCGTTATATATATAAAAATCTGTCAATAATTTATCTGTAACCGTATTTAAATTGGATTTTATATATATTATAAATAAATTTATAATAAAATATAAACTGATCCAAACGGAACTTATGATAAATTTTTAATTATATTAACAGATTACAATGTCCTTATATGAAAAAATTGCACATCATTTACACATTAAATAATATTAATGCATTATTAATGATGAATTTTTCATATTGGATATTTAGGTTCATCGGGCTTAACCTCTAAGCAGTTTCACGTACTATTTAACTCTCTATTCAGAGTTCTTTTCAACTTTCCCTCACGGTACTTGTTTGCTATCGGTCTCATGGTTATATTTAGTTTTAGATGGAGTTTACCACCATATTAGTGCTGCACTATCAAGCAACACGACTCTTAGGAAATATCTTCTAGTAATCATTAACGTCACCTACGGGCCTGGCACCCTCTATGGGTAAATGGCCTCATTTAAGAAGGACTTGAACTGTTAATTTATCATACTAGATTATAGATATTCCATACACTGCATCTTATATTTGTTAATATAACAAAATAACTTAGTGCTGAACTTGATTTCTTTTCGCTCGCCGCTACTAAGAAAATCCTAGTTAGTTTCTTTTCCTTCCCTCATTAATATGCTTAAATTCAGGGAGTAATCTCATATGAGTTGAGGTTGTTTAAAAAAATAAATTAGCTTTTATATTAAACTTAAATCAAATGAGCTATTCTCTAAATAAAAAATTGATTTTATATCTAGATATGCTATTTAAACATTTGATTTAAATAAAAGCATAAATATATTTAATTATTAATATTATAAAGAATACGTTAATATTCTTTAATAATATAACATGTGCTATAAAAGAGATAAATTAATATCTCTTTTAGCAACTTTATAATGAAAGTCTTACAACCCTCAACCATATGTAGTCCATGCAGCACTTTAAAATAAATTAAAGTACATATAGCATGAACTGCAATATGCGTTCAAAATGTCGATGTTCATGTGTCCTGCAGTTCACACGATGACGCACAGTTTGCTGCGTTCTTCATCGACCCATGAGCCAAGTGATCCTCCGCTTAGAGTATAACTTTTTAATTTTGTTTATTTATGTCAAATATTTTAAATAATGAATATATAATTATATGTTGCGAATGTCCAAAATTTATTATTTCTAATAAATCTTTACTTAATAAGTACAACAAATTATACATTGTTTGTGGCGCAATTAAGTTAATTAAATTAATTAATTAACCAGGGGGATGTCCCACAACCCCTTAACCGAGAAGATCTGACAACTTCTTCAGTTTTTTTAAGCAATTTAGCCCGTGACGTCCATCCAAGTAATACTAGTATGGATAGTCACAGGCTATTCTTTATTTGCAACTTTATTTTGCTAATAACAAGATAAAAATCTTCTTAAAGCAACTTAGCCTGTGACGTCCATCCTAGGAATACTAGTATGGATAGTCACAGGCTTGCTATTTATGAATTAATCAAATTCATTCTTTAATAGAAAGGATAAGCTAATATCAATTCTAGTTATTATAGTAAATATGTTTTATTGGAAGTTTCATTAACTTTAATGATCCTTCCGCAGGTTCACCTACGGAAACCTTGTTACGACTTTTACTTCCTCTAAATAATCAAGTTTGGTCAACTTTTGTGAAACATCCGTAACACCAAGGCGTCACAGAGATCACGTCCGGAGACCTCACTAAATAATTCAATCGGTAGTAGCGACGGGCGGTGTGTACAAAGGGCAGGGACTTAGTCAATGCGAGTTAATGACTCGCACTTACTGGGAATTCCAAGTTCATGTGAACAGTTTCAGTTCACAATCCCAAGCATGAAAGTGATTCAGCGGTTTACCCGGACCTCTCGGTCTAGGAAATACACGTTGATACTTTCATTGTAGCGCGCGTGCAGCCCAGGACATCTAAGGGCATCACAGACCTGTTATTGCTCAATCTCATTATTGCTAAACGCAATTTGTCCATTTAAGAAGCTAGTGTCCGTATTAATGGGACAAACAAACAGGTACGACTCCACCCAATATAAACAAAATCAGAACAGTCCTACATTTGCATGTAGGGGTGCTGTTAAGCCAGTTATATCAAGGTTTCAACATCATAATCCTGAATGCATCTATTTAACATATTTGAGTCTCGTTCGTTATCGGAATTAACCAGACAAATCACTCCACGAACTAAGAACGGCCATGCACCACCACCTATAGATTCGAGAAAGAGCTATCAATCTGTCTTACTCATTTATATTCGGACCTGGTAGGCTTTCCCGTGTTGAGTCAAATTAAGCCGCAGGCTCCACTCCTGGTGGTGCCCTTCCGTCAATTCCTTTAAGTTTCAGCTTTGCAACCATACTTCCCCCGGAGCCCAAAAGCTTTGGTTTCCCGGGAAGCGACTGAGAGAGCCATAATAGTAGCTACACCCAATTGCTAGCTGGCATCGTTTATGGTTAGAACTAGGGCGGTATCTGATCGCCTTCGAGCCTCTAACTTTCGTTCTTGATTAATGAAAACATCTTTGGCAAATGCTTTCGCTTAAGTTAGTCTTACGACGGTCCAAGAATTTCACCTCTCGCGTCGTAATACTAATGCCCCCAACTGCTTCTATTAATCATTACCTCTTGATCTAAAAACCAATGAAAGTAGAACAGAGGTCTTATTTCATTATTCCATGCACAAAATATTCAGGCGTTTGAAGCCTGCTTTAAGCACTCTAATTTGTTCAAAGTAATTGTACCGGCCCACAACAACACTCGATAAAGAGCACTGAAGCGGGTATAAATAGGAGTTATATATATTAAATTCAATAAATTGAAAAAATATATATTAGAACTCCACCGGTAATACGCTCGCATAACATAAGGTAACGTACGAACCAATACTTTAGTTGTACTACCCGTATGGAGCACAGATTCAACTACGAACGTTTTAACCGCAACAACTTTAATATACGCTATTAGAGCTGGAATTACCGCGGCTGCTGGCACCAGACTTGCCCTCTAATGGGTCCTTGTTAAAGGATTTAAAGTGTACTCATTCCAATTACAGGGCCTCGGATATGAGTCCTGTATTGTTATTTTTCGTCACTACCTCCCCGTACTGGGAGTGGGTAATTTACGCGCCTGCTGCCTTCCTTAGATGTGGTAGCCGTTTCTCAGGCTCCCTCTCCGGAATCGAACCCTGATTCCCCGTTACCCGTTGCAACCATGGTAGTCCAAGATACTACCATCAATAGTTGATAGGGCAGACATTTGAAAGATCTGTCGTCGGTACAAGACCATACGATCTGCAAATTATCTAGAGTTCAACCATTATTACGATCCCCTAAGGTATCGCTTGGTTTTAGCCTAATAAAAGCACACGTCCCAAAGGTCCGTGTTTATATTGCATGTATTAGCTCTAGAATTACCACAGTTATCCAAGTAACTGTTAACGATCTAATAAACCATAACTGATATAATGAGCCTTTTGCGGTTTCACTTTAGAATTGTTTGTACTTAGACATGCATGGCTTAATCTTTGAGACAAGCATATAACTACTGGCAGGATCAACCAGAATAATGTTCACATTTTGTTTTTATATATATTGTAATA